>JACEIK010006883.1:0-18056 GCA_018107945.1 Datura stramonium
GTATGCGAGGTATGCAAAACAATACTTGAAAACATAAAATTTATAGGAGTGGGGACATCATGATCATAAATACTGAAATCATAAATATATCGTAAGGCTCAAGATTTCCAAAATATCCATAAACATGTCGTAGTCATAACATGAGGGAAAACATTTCATAAACACGACATGATCCAAAAGAACATAATCATACATGTATTAAAGAACATAATCATACAAGTATTAAAACATGAGGAAACACTGGGATATTTCTACAATCGACATACCTCATACAAGAACACACGGATCCCGACTTGTAAGCCTAGTCGGGAAGCCGTTCATACCTTGCCAAGGGTATGAACCATGAAAGGAGTGATATCACTCATGAAGACCCCATAGGGTATAGGGGACAGACGCTAAGGGGGTCCCAAACATAACCTATGGTGGCACGTAGTTCTGAGATTCGGGGCGTAACCTAGGCCCCGAACCTACTCGGTGTTAAGTACTACTCCCAAAACAAGAAACATGCTCATAAAATTTATACATGAAATACATGGATAGTTAAATTGTGATACTCATAACATGCTTGAGAATTCATGATACTAGCCATGGAAATAGGGCCCATGGTTCGGCCAAAATCATAGTTCATGAATAATAACTGACATGTGGGCATTGCCCATAATTTCAATCATACTTGAAAAGCTTAAATTTATGAAAAACATGATCATAATAACATGAGTAATTTAAAACATGCTTAAAATTCAAAAGTTCATATCATGCTTGATAAACCACCATAATCATGAATTTCACTAAAACCCCCATGAATTAGGGTATATGTGCTTTTAGGGATTAAATCATCATTATTGAAGTAAATAAGTGAAAACAGTCCAATAATTCAAACCCATAATTCTAGACATACTACCATATGCTCATATCGATTTTAGAGGAAACATGCAATTGGGTTATGACCCATCAAGAGTTTGTAATTTAAACTAAGTATTTGATAGAAATTGGGCATGGGTAGGGACTAAACTTCCCATCCAAAACCCCACATACCTGAAATTACGTGATTCTTAACACCCTTGAGAAACCCTAGGTGGAAACTTGAAGAATCTTGAAGAAGACACTTGAACCCCCTCTTACTCCCTTCTCTTGATCTTGCAAATGCCAAATGAGACTTAGCATGAGTTTTTCCTCCTAAACGGACCTTGTCCCAACCTCAAAAGGACGTAGTTTAGGTCCTAAGAGCAAAGGAAATTATGAGAAGGCACTTACTAATTCGTAGGAAATAACTGCAAGGTGACCTGATGACTCGTTACCAGGGACAACGAGTCGTTGGGTCATTTCATCGAGTCCACTAGACTTTTCGCCTGGGATCTTAACGTAGGACATGATGACTCGTACCCTGAGGCAATGGATCGTTACCAGCTTCCATCAAGTATACTGCCTCATCCTTGATCAAATTTCTACATGTTTGCCTATGACCCATCTCACAAGTCGTTGGGGCTGGCCACGACGCATGGGGTCCCATCCGTTAGGTACACTGGTCAAACCTCCCAAGTAACCCTTAACCTCACCCCACGGGAGACCTGATGACTCGTGGTGTCTAACCACGAGTCGTTCCCATGCCCGTGGGGACCTCAACTCCTTATTACAGTCCAACCTTCCCATGAGCCACCTGATGACTCGTGGGGTCTACTCACGAGTCGTCTAACTACTCGTTCTGCACTGCTGCAACATTTTTTAGATTTGTTTTCCCGTTTGACTCCCGGGTCTGATACTTGGGTTCCCAGGGTATAACATTCCATGTACTTAGCGTATACTTTCTATGTTGTATTGTTTTATATATAGGACTCGGCTCTTAGGTTTAGCCCTGCTCGTAGTCAGCTTATCAAAGTTAGCATTCATATTGTTGGTGAGTTCTCGTCTCTCGAGGATTAGACTATTCAAAATTATTAAGTGTATTTCAGTTTCAGTTTTGTTGAGTTAGTTTGGGTCATTTCCCATCAACTCGTCATGTTTAGAGGCTTTTCAGACATATGTATGTATTTAGCTTCAGATATCATATTCTGATGTTATGGTTGATTTAGACTTTCTCTATGAGTATTTTATTGATTATTCAGTTTCTTGATTGAGATTAGATATATACTTATGTCATGGGCGGACTTGGGGTCTCTCGGTGCTCCCTGTCCCGTGTTACAATCCGGGCCTCCGTTCAGGTCGTGACATTGCCCTTCCTACCAAATATCATCACGCCCTCCATAGGCAAAACATTAATAAATACCCAATCATCAACATTAAACTCCACGTCTGTACATCGAATATCGAAATAGGACTACTGATGACTCTGGGCTGTTGACAATGCTCTCTAACAAGTTTGACCTTCTCTTTCGACTGATTTATCATATCTGAGGTGATCAATCCTGACTCCACTACTTCAAACCATCCTATAGGGGACCTATATTTCCCCCTATATAAAGCCTCATAAGGCGCCATCTGAATAATGGAATGATAACTGTTATTTTATGAAAACTTAATAAGAGGTAAATGCTCGTCCCAACTCCCTCCGAAATCTAGCACACATGCCCATAGCATGTTCTCAACATTTGTATGATGCGCTCTGCCTGACCATCTTTTTGGGGATGGAAAGATGTAGTCAAATTAACTTGCATCCCCAAAACTTTCTGAAATGACTTCCAAAATCTAGTTTTGAATTGTGCCTCTCTGTCAGAAATAATAGATGTTGGAATGCCATGCAGTTGGACTATTTCCTTAATATATAACTCAGCATAATCTTCATCTGAAAACATAGTCCTGACTGGTAAAAATAGGCTGATTTCGTCAATCTTTCGACGATGACCCAAATGGAGTCGAATTTACTTCTGGTGCGAGGTAACCCTATAGCAAAATCCATATTAATTGCTTCCCATTTCCACATAGGTACGACTATGACCTGAGTCAGTCCACCAGGTTTCTGATGTTCATATTTTACCTGCTGGCAACTAGGACACCGTGCTACAAACTCAGCTACACCTTTCTTCATTTCAGGCCACCAATATATCTCTTTTATATAATGGTTCATCTTTGTCAAACCTGGGTGAAAAGAGCAATGAGAATAATGTACCTCTTCCATAATCTGCTGGTGAAGCCCTGTTATATCTAGAACACAGGGTCGACCTATGAATCTCAGGACACCATCTCCCGTTAACTCAAATGCCGATAGTTCGCCCTGCTGAACCTTGTCTTTGAGCTGCACTAGGCTAGGTTCCTTGTACTATCTCTCCTTTACCGCTATAACTACAGATGATACTATTGTATTTAGGATCACAACTCCGCTACCTTCTGAATCCACTACCCGGACTACTAAATTTGCTAATTGATGCAGCTCTCGAGCCATTTCCTGCTGTTATGGCCTCAAATATGCTAGGTTTCCCATAGATCTACGGCTAAGGGCATTGGTTACAATATTAGCCTTCCCTGGGTGATATAGGATATTTATGTTGTAGTCTTTCAGCAACTCTAGCCAACGACGTTGCCGCAAATTCAACTCTTTCTATGTAAAGATATACTGGAGGCTTTTGTGATCTGTAAAGATATCTACATGAACACCATATAAATAGGTCCTCTAAATTTTCAAAGCATGAACCATTGCAGCAAATTCCAAATTGTGGGTGGGGTAATTATTTTCATGCTTCCTTAGCTACCTCGAAGCATATGCAATCACCTTGCCATGCTGCATCATAATACATCCTAACCCAATGCCTGAAGCGTCACAGCATATGACATAGCCCTCTAAACCTTCTGGGAAGGCTAATACTGGTGCAGATGTCAATCTATTTTTTAGCTCCTGGAAACTCTATGCACAAACTTTGGTCTAATGGAATTTAGCTGCTTTCTAAGTCAATCTTGTCAACGACGCTAATATGGCAGAGAATCCTTCCACGAACCTTCTATAATACCCAGCTAGCCCTAGGAAACTACGAACCTTAATTGGAGTCGTGGGTCTAAGTTATGTCTTTACTAGCTCAATTTTCTGCGAGTCAACCTGATTACCTGCATCTGACACAGTATGACCCAAGAAAGCTACAGAATATAACCCGAACTCACATTTTGAGAACTTCGCATACAACTGGCGATCTCTGAAGATCTGGAGTACTGTTTGCAAATAATCTTTGTGTTCAGCTTCTGTGCGAGAATATACCAGAATATCATTAATAAACACTATCACAAACTGATCTAAATATGGCCTAAAGATGTTGTTCATCAATTCCATGAACACTGTTGGGGCATTTGTTAATCCAAAGGACATGACCAAGTAGTCAAAATGACCATATCTGGTCCTGAAAGTTGTCTTCGAAATATCTTTCTCCCAGACTCGCACCCGATGATACCCGGACCTTAAGTCAATTTCGGAGAAATATTTTGCCCCATGTAGCTAATCAAATAAATCATCTATCCTTAGAAGGGGATATTTATGTTTTATTGTAACTTTATTCAACTACCGATAATCTATACACATTCGTAGGGAGTCATCCTTCTTTCCTACAAATAAAACTGGCGCACCCCACGGCGAAGCACTAGGCCTGATAAAGCCTTTGTCTAGCATATCTTTTAAACTGTTGTTTCAATTCCTTTAGCTCTGCAGGAGTCATCCGGTATGGAGGGATGGATATAGATTGTGTACCCCGCGGCAGGTTGATAGAGAAATCGATCTCACTTTGGGGGAATACCAGGAAGCTCATTTGGGAATACATCTAGAAAGTCATTGACCATAGGAATGGACTGAAGAGTCGAGGATTCTGCCTCCATATCCCAAACCCAAACAGTATGGTAAATATATCCCTTCTCAATCAGCTTCCTCGCCCGAAGATAGGATATGAACCTACCTTTTGGCGTAGCTGCATGGCCTTTCCATTCTCACACCACCTCCCTTAGAAAGTGAAATCGGACAGTCTTGGTCCAGCACTCTACATTGGAATAACATGGTACTAGCCAATCCATACCCCTAATCACATACAAGTCAACCATTTCTAGCTCCACTAAATCTGCTAAAGTTTGATGACCAACAGCCTCTACTGTACAGCCCCGATAAATTCTCTTAGCAATAATTGAGTCACCAACAGTTATGGATACAAAAAATGGTTGCTGAAGTAATTGTGGTGTTATACCAAATTTCCGCGCCACTGACAGAGTAACATAATTAAAGGTAGAACCTGGATCGATTAAAGCATAAATTGGGTGAGAGAAAACATCTAATATACCAGTCACAACATCTTGTGACGACTCTATCTCCTATAGCCCTGATAGGGCGTAAGTGCGATCCGGGGTACTACCAGAACTAGATGCCCCTGATCTACCTCTAGCTCTGCTGGCTGGAGCTGAGAGTCTGCACCCTGCTGAAGGTGCTAGAGCATGTGATCCTATTGAGGACCTGTTTAGCTGGTCCCGATCACCCAGATCCCAATCGGACAATCCCTTATCATATGACCCTCTTTCCCATAAGTTTAGAAAGTAGTAGAGCTAAATCTTCGCCTTCCAAAATGCTGACGACTGCAAATGCTACAACGCGGTGCAACGGACCTACTATGATCCGATCCTCTCTACTATTGGGAACCCGACGCTCGCGAACTCTCGTTGGGACCTGACTGTCCATGATGATCTGATCTACCTCCCTACCGCTCCTGAGGTGAAGGTCTAGCTGTCCTACCTAATATCCGCGGCCTGGGTCCACTTTGAAATTCTACCTGCATATTAGTGAGCCTGGTCGTCCGGCACTGCTCCTAATTTGCTCTTTCTACCGCATGTTGAAGCTACCTAATCCCTTCAATGTTTTGAGCAAAAGCCTGAATGCGCAAAATGTCCATGTCCTCCCATAAGGTAGCTGTTGCCGCACCCCATTTTCCTCATGGAAAGCGGAACTCGACACGTGACAACTCTTAAAGGATTTTGTAGATGAAGAGTCGCCACCTAACGAATTATGGTGTGTTAGGGCACCTTACTAGACTAATTACACAAAAAATCTATTTAAAATCCTACGTCACTAGAAATTGGGTAAGGGCATCAAGTTACCTCGAAAGGAAGGTGTTAAGCACCTTTCGAGGTCCACAACTGTGGGTCCCGACCGAATTCATTAATATGTGGGGTTAACTAATGAGCAAAGAAATTGATTTTAAGTAAAACAAATAAAATGAACTAATTGATTTAACAAATCATAAAGTATTCAAATAGCTTTGCAAATAAAGAAGATCAAACAAGAAAGAAAATTGAGACAAAAGATGTAATAGAGCAAACAATAAATTAACAAATAAATAATGGAAAGGGACGAGATTAGAACAAATATAATGAAACTTTAAAAATTGGACCGAAACTCAAAGAGGCACCTACGTATCCCTAAAGGGAATCAGGTCAAACGTAGTTCTGCTTAGAAGAGTGGGGCATTTTAACCTAACGGGATCACCTCGTGCAACTAGAATAATACTTTGCGATCGTTTAAGATTGCTCGTATTATTTAGCGAGCATAGACTATTATATCCCAACTACCCGCCCAATTAATTATTTATTAGTCTTAAATTATTCTAGGTGAAGGGACACTAACTCCCTAAACATTTGCCTACCCGTCCCGAGCTTAGTGTCCAAGAGGCGCTGGACTTCTACTTTGGATTTTGGATCTAAAGTTCTTAGGGTTGTTAAGGGTGACTAGCATCAAACAAGAAAATTAAAAAGATATCAAGTATGGGTTTAAATAGGCCTCAACATGATTTCTAGGAAACAACTACTATATTTAAACATGTAGCACATACGGTGTTTTAATGAACACAAGCGAGCATGTTGTCTAATTAACAATGAAGGTAAAAAACAGGTTCAAACAAAAAATTTACAAGAAATTAGATGTAAACAAATGTTGGGTCTTTTAACACGATCTCTAGTAGTGTTGTCCTTATGAATGCAACATATGACTATTGATTATCACACTGATTTAAACAACCTATTTATGAATTTAATTAAACCCTATAAGCATGACATCAAAAGCATACATCAAAAGCATAGAGATGTTAAAACACTAACACTTTGACTCGGAAGACAAAATAAGAAACTTCCAATAAGCCTATTTTTATTTAAATATGGCATACTTTGAATCAAATAATTTTAATTCTTATAGACATGATATTTGGGCGTAAGAATTATGAGACGTTAAATGTGTCATTAAACAAAGAAGAGTATTGATATTGCAAGTCATTTTATCTTGTAGGCATGGTGTCTAACGTTACAATAGGCTTGCATTAAAAACCTATAGGCAAGCGATTTCTAATTTTGTGTATTTAATCCTAAGGGCATTGCTTTCTAAGAAATTAGCAATTAGAAGGAATAGTAAAGAAACATGCAATACCCGCCCCCATACACCCTTTCCACTATAACTGGCCATTTATTACTATTATACTTAAACTAAAGAAATAGATAAACAAAATACAATGAGGAAATACATAATGCTTCATAATTACACTCCCATAGTCCTCCCTTGTCTCGACGACTCTACAATGAATCCCGAAATAAAAACTGCTTAAAGGTTAGTACAAATAAAGATACACCTAGTGATAAACTCATGACCGTAACTTAATTATTTCAATTTACTTAAAAATTTATGTTAAGTAACAATATCAAACACATCTCCACAATGAAAGAGCAATTGAAGAGACTAAATCAAGATTTCTATCATACGACGTCTCACTCCAGGTAAATAAAACTAACTAGTAGATGACAAGAATCAAAAAGGGAATTGAGTTTCGAATCAATAAAGTCACAAATGTCTTAATTGTTACGCAAACTCAACATATCAAGATCACGAGAATCTCAATGATTCCGAAGGCTTGTGTTAAGGAGGGATAGAGGAACGAAAGAAACAAAGTGGTACTTACAAACAGTAATTTTTGGGTTGAATAAACCGATATACGAATGTCTAGAGAAGGACTAGAGAAATAGCCATGTTCATATGTTAAAAGAGGGCAAAGTTGTCTTGCTAAGAATAAAATAATGTTAGAATGAGAAAAGGTAAAGCCAAAGTTGTGGCTCCCAAACCAAAGGAGGTCGAGAAGACATGCTTATACAAATGTAAAAAATTGTAATCCATCCAAAGGAGTAAAGGGAAGGGAATAATAAAAACCAATCCATCGTGAGAAATTAAATTTCTTATAAATGAGTTAATTAGGAGATTATTTCCTTAACTAATAAAAATCAAATCAAGATCTTTAAGAATAGTTTTTCACCATAATTACTAATACCGAAAAGAAGGAAAGAATCAATTAAGGAAAATTTACCTTAAATTAAGATATAATATATATGGAATGCAAACCTTTTACCATAATTACAAGGAAAGTTTGTTAGTAATCGAACCCAAAATAAATACTAAATTACCATAATTTCATCTTTAAAGGAATAATTTATCATAATTAGGCGAAACATCACGCCTACTATACACAAGAATTATCTGCCACGTTAAGGGATGGAGAGAAAACTAATAGAATCAATCAAAAGGAAAAGTTACCGTAGTTAACACACCAAACCGAAAGTACATAAAACATGATCAATTTTACTCTAATTATACACGTACTAGAGAAAGAGATAACCAATACAACATTCCCAATTAAGATAAAATATCATGAAAGAAAATTTAATATTACCATAATAGTCAATTAAGTGCATAATTGAATCGGGCCCTATTAACTTAGAGAAAATCAATCAAGTTTGCATTAAATAGAAAATGTTTAGGTTATCTGAAATTGAACTTTAAAAGGGCATGAAAGATGAATTCAAAATTTTATCGAGCTACCAGATTATAAGTAGTAAGGTAATTTCAAGAGGAAAGTAAAGACAATCACTCAAAGGAATTTTAAGTTGATTTCTGCACAATTTTGAAAATCCGTGATAAAACAAAGGAAACAAACTTTGTAAAGGAAACATAATCATTACGCAGCATACGAATACAATGAGGCAAAGTATTTTAGAAAACAACAAATGCACAAAGAATAATGAGACTAATACAATATCTATAATATGAATAAACTAACAAAATTAATACTCAAAGCTTTGTGGAATTTCAGATTAAGTGATCCGCTCATGTGAGCAAAAGGTTAATGAGAGAGGGAAAGTTAAATGTACCAAAGACAGACCGTAAAATCCATACCTTAAGGTTTTCAAAGATCGATGATCGGTCGAAGGGCAGGAGAGGGGGAAGTCGAGGCTCCCGCGGTTCCCGGTATTCTCGTTCACCGGTGTCGGCCTACTAGTCTGGAGACGCAGAATCAAAGGGAGAGGGGTGAAGTGGTCCAGTGGTTGTTTTGTTTTCTGGTTAGTGGCTCTGACGAGATTTCGCCGGAGAAACGGGAGCAAAGGAGGCGCTATTTTGGTTTCTATTTGGAGGTGGTGCCGTTAATTGTTTGCGTTTCCTGTACCTAACGTTGGCCAAAAATATGGTCAGAGGGAGAAGGTATGCCTAAGTAGTTATTTTTCGCCGAAGGGAGATTAGAGAGGTGCAGCCACGATTTGAGCCGGGGGAAGGGAGAGGGTGTGCTTCTGAAGGGTGAGAGTGTTTCGTGGTGGCTCGCTTTGCGGTGGCCGGGCCTGAGAAGGCCGAAATATGAGGGTGACATGAGGTCCGATTGCGGGTGGTCTTCTCCGGGAGAGGAAAGAGGAAGAGGGAGATCGGGCGGAGAGGAGGAGGAAAAAGGGGCTAAAAATTGAAATGGGATTAGGGTTTGGGTATTTTAGATATCAAAGGAAAGTGATAGGTTTTTATTCTAACCAAGTAGGATTATATTGGATGGAGGGTTAATATTAAAAATAAGAAATCGGCTCTGTTATGGGTCATTTCTTACGGTCGCGATAATTAATTGCCAGGTTAATTAATGGGTTGTATTCAAATAAAAATTGGAATTGGAATTTAAAAGTGGCCCAAAATCTAATCAAAAATGGTTACAATTGGAAAAATTTAGGCCTTAAAGTGGCCAAAATTGGTATGAATTTCATAAAAGTGACTAGAATTTAAATGAATTGGAGGAAATCGGAATAAGCTATTATATAATTAATAAAAACACTACACTTGTAAATAATTTAGTAAATGGGTAACATAATAGTTTTTCTTAATTTACTTATGTACTATATAAATATTATTATTGATATAAATTTATAAAATTTAATTAAAAATTTTTAAAATTAAAATTAAGGAATTGAGTAATTTCAAGCATGTAAAATTATTGAACATTTTAAAAAAAAAAAAAAAAGAAGCTTGTTTAATTGAAATTATGCATGTATGTATATTATACTATTTTGTAATATATTATATATGAGGTAATTACATATATGCACCGAAAATTAAAGACTTAAATAATGTAATAAAAATGTTTAGAGAAAATATAACTAAAAATAATTATGCAATAATCTAAAAAGTAGAGTATTAATTAATGCTAGAATATTATGGATATGAATTAAATAAGTAAAAGAGTAATTTCAAAATACACATATATATATTGATACATATCTTATATGGGGGCTTAGGAGGTCAAAATCGGGGTGTCAACAACGCCCATTCTGCTCCTGGAAATGACAGATGAATTGTTGAGCAAAGAACGTTGAATTAGTAGCCAATTTTTCCGATCAAAAAAATTTGGTGGGGCGATAAAAGAAAATGAAATTGTGAAGATGTTATGGCCGAGACTTCGCCTAATTCACCTACATATCTCAGGTTTCACGCAGAATCGACCGTGTGTAGTTCTAGATTTAGGGACGAGCAAGATCCCCCTAGAAAATTTATAATACAAGGCTTGAATAAGGACAGGCGAGAACGAGGTGATAAGAAGAGAGAGATGAGAGAGGCTTACGACTAATACTTGAATATCATCTTGTGATGATATCTGGAATGATTTATTCGAGAACAAAAGGTTAAAAGCCAATGGAAACGAAACTGCTTTCCTTTGACTAAAGATCTAAAGCTGTATTTGCACTCTGTACTCTTTAACACTATTAAATAAAATGGTTAATAATATGTATAAGATATGAAATAATATAAAAGTAATGCCAAAAGAAATAGCAATGAGGGAAAAATATAATTTCTAAGGAAACCTCATGTAAATCTCGCCCTGTTTCGGTCTTTCAAAGAGGATACCTGCAAAACTTAGATGAGCTAATTAGTACTCTTGAACACATGTAAAACTACTTAGAATTGATATAACCCATTTTAGGGAAAATAAACTCACTGACAATTTCGTGAGCCGACTGCTCGAATACAAATAACGGCTCGAAATATAAATTGTGTGGATAAAAATGTATATCATAGAGCTCAAAAATATTAAGCATAGGGCTCAAACATAATTATAGGGCTCAAAATACACATCGAGCTCGATTGTCCATTCATAGGGAGGATGAACCCTGGTAGAAAGAACTCTATTTTAGGGTGGACAACTCAAATGTCCATTTATAGAGCGTACAAAACCCAAAATAACCTTTATAGGCTGACAAACCCGAAATGTCCATTTATAGAGTGGACAAACCCAATCGGTCCTATTTTAAGGTGTACTCATCTCAACAAATTCTATTTTAGGGTGACTAACCTAATTATCTATTTTTAGGGAGGACGAGCCTAATTACCTATTTTTAGGTGAACGAACAAAATATCCTATTTTAGGTGGAATAACCCAAAATGTCCTATTTTAGGGAGGACTAACCTAGCTTGTCTCTTTTTTAGGTAGATTAACCAAAATGTCCATTTCTAGGGCAAGATGTAACACTCCCTAAGAAGGGACATAAGTTAATAGACAAGAAAAGTATAATCGTGGAAAAGTGTAAAAAAACTAGCAAAAATCTCAGGACGGGAGACTTAATGACTTGTAGATACCACGAGTCTTCATGTAGCCGTGGGGTGGAGGTCAGAGGAAGTGGCGATGGATGACCCGACGAGTCAGAGTGGCAACGACTGCCTGGCCAAATGTTAGGAGGGAGAAGCTGCCGAAGGAAATTTCCACCGAACTTAACGAAAGGGCAGGACGAATCGTTGGGTGTGACGCATTTCCAGTCGTGATGTTGGCCAGACCAAGGTTGAGAGATCGCAGATCCGATGACGGACCTAACGGTAGTCATCGTGGACAATGTCTCACAAAAGTAGTCAGGAGACGCTTCCGGGAAATTTTTCATATTTTCCTGTGGAAGGCTGGTAAAATCCCACACTCCCATATTTAAAGTGATGTAATTTCGTATATGGATATTTAAGGGTTTTCCTAACCCTAAACCCCTCATTCTCTTAGTCTCCTTTCTTCCTCCTCTCTTCTCCAAAGGTTTTAGGAAATTCTCAAGGTGTTCTTCAATCTTCAAGGAAGATAATCATGGGGTATTCGGCCTACTAGTATGTGGGAATTCAACAAGGATATCTTTCATCGTTGTACCCCCAAAATATTTTCAATAGGAACCCGACTTAAATTATTTAGAATATCAGCGAGCTAGGTTTTGAATAATGAATAATTTCTTCCTCATCCTTTTCTAAAGTGTTAATATTTACTGCATCATGGAATTTGTTCCAAATGTTGATGTGATGGGATGTTGGTATGTGGATTATATGTTTGGAATGCATGAGGGTAACATGTCGATCGGAAATTGGCTTGAGTAATGAATGGGTTTTTCTTTATTGTCTCGATTAATTTGCATATTCACGTATCATAATGATGAAATATGGGCTAAAATATATATGCGTGTAGCATGTTCTTCTTAAGTCAACTTGAGAAATAAATGTGAATTGTTGTTTTCCTTCTTTGATTATCGTGAGAAATTCTTGACCATGATGGAAAGTGTGTGAAATGTTGCTTAGTTAACCCTAATGATGTGATTATAATATGTATATCATATTCTAAATTGAGTAAAAGATGTGGGCTTGACTAATTGCAGTAAACTATGTGCCATCACCATGTTTCAGATTAAATCGATTAGGTATGAATAGATTGCATCTCCATTGTTGAACTATGAAGCTTGGGTGGATTCTAAAATTGTTTTCCTTTTATTAAAATTGTTTTTTAAATCTTAGAATCTAAAACGCTCATGTGGCTGCAGAGTTCATAAATGGAGTGGCTTTGACAAGTGTGTGAAAAGGGTTGTAACCTTATTACATGAAAGTTATGCATCCTTCATAGATTATGAGTAGAGTTCTATAAATCATGTTGGATCTTAAATTACCTATTGAATGTGAGGTGAATACTGTAATCAAGATACCATGATAGAATAATGCTAGTAAGAATTTATAAGATGTGCTAATAATGTGATGTTAAAGCTAATGAGGAAGTTGGTTTTGTAATATGTGAATCATGATGATTGAACTTGTTATTAATATGTCGAGTTGTGAATCCATTCCTTATTTGAGAGATAGCTTTAATAGACGATAGTGGAGAATGTCATACCTAGACAATTAGTGGAGAAACGCCTTACCTGTATGATAGTGGAGAATGTCTTACAGACGCTAGTGGAGAATTTCTTACCTAGACGCTTAGGAGAATGTCTTACGTAGATGATAGTGGAGAATGTTTTCAGATAGCCGCCGGGACTCACATCCCTAGCTGGTTGAGCATTTTATTTTCCTCGCATTGTTCTAGACCTTCTTTTTAGTCGCTGACTTTCATATCGCAGCCTTCTCTCTCCCTATGACAATGAGATCCTCTCAGAAGGAGAATGTTTACCTCTTTGATAGTCGGGGACGCCTTCCGACCGCTGGGACTCCTCCTTAGACGCCGTGACCCTCTTGGATATCACTCACGACATCACACTCTTTTTATTATTTAAATTATTACTTTTTTTTCACATCAGCTAAGTTAGTTACAAGAATGCATGTATTTATAATGTGGTTATGTTAATTGAATCCGTGAACCTCGTGTAAGATAGTTGTACTTCACTTCTATTATGTTGCTATTAATATGTTTTATATTACTTCTCTCTTGCTAATATTATGAGTTAGTTTTCTTATGCTTCCCGCATACTCGCATATCTCCAAGTACCGACCGCACGCTCTTGTGCTATATCGTTTCATGATATAGACTAGGTCTCCAGTTCGCCACATGGTTAGATATGCTACCCCATTATCCTACTCGTCGCTGGTCCTATCCTGAAGAATCCTCATCAATTTATTAGAACGCTTTAAGACTTGTTAGAGGGACGGCGTTGTATTTAAATGTTATTAAGTTGTCATTTTAATTTATATCACTCCCCTATCGGCTTCTTCCTTTGTTCGTGATGTTTCATTTCTTATGCTAAGTGTATGCGAGGACTAATGCCATGGGTCGACTTGGAGCCTCTGTTCCTTGTCCCGTGTCTATGATCCGGTGTACTTTCGGAAGTCGTGGAAAATCTTGCATTAGAGCCATAGGTTTAGAGTGTCCTAGGGTATTTGAAAGCCGCTAAGCATGAGACTCTTCTTCATGGGTGTGAAGGCACACACTTATGACGGAGAGGCTATGAGACATTTTAGGAATGTTCCCTTCTCTTCATGATTCTTATCATGCAGAGTGTGAAACTTCTTAAGTATTTCTTCCCCTGACTCGTGCTTTACGCGCTCCCAAATAATGCCGCCCCGACGAGCAAATGGAAGAGGATGCGTAACGGCCCGCCGCCAGGTGCCACCAGTCTGTGCAGGCCCCATAGATGATCATGTTACACACGTTGAGTTTTGGGTAGCCTTTCAAATGTTGGCGCGTGCCCCCGACCGCCAGACAACTGAAGAACGATGGCTCGTGCTCCCTTAGAATGGAAATGAGGCTAAGAGTAAGGAAAAGGATATTTCTCCGTATGAACCTAATCGCTGACACCAATTTTGACCTCCCTGCCCCGTATACGCTTCTTGTATATGTGTATATTTTATTTTACCTTTTTATGCAATTACATCCATATTTTAAAATGAATAATTATCGCTAATTCTTTGGGTAAACATTGTTTTAAATTACAATTATAATATTAAAGTACAACTTTAAAAATAAAAAAACAACTCAAAAGTTTTAATTAATTTTAATTAATTAATTTTGATGTTAAATAATTAGTGTTATATATAGTATATTTCATATTTTAAAGTATGTATTTTACTTAATTTTTTATAAACTATTTACATGGTAATATTTTTACATAATTTTAATTTGGTTTTATAAATTATTTGCGTAATAATTTTATTTTGAATTTATAAATTTTTAAATTAAATATGAAATTTCAGGGTATTTTCAATTATATATCATGTTTCCAAGTATTATAAATTATAATACTTGTTTTTTTATGTCGTTTTGGTGAATTTTAATTTATTTTACAACTCATTTATATTGACAATATTATTTATATAGATTTTCCCATCATTTAAATTATTTTATTATCTATTTATTAAATTATTTACAAATTCGTAGTATATTTATTAATTAAATAGTAGCTAAGTTCAATTCATCTAATTTATTTAAATTCTAGCCATTTCTATCTACTTCCTACCAATTTTGACCAATTCTATCTATTTTATGTCAATTTTAGCAATTTTTAATTAAAATCTGGCCACATTTTTAAATTTTAATTCAATTTCAATTTAACCCTACCCATTAACCCATCCATAACGACCCACGACCCATTTAACTCGGATCCAACCCATTTCTCAACTTTTCATCTCAACCGTTCTTTAATCTAATCCTACATTCACGATTAAAATCCCATTATTTCTTTATTTACCATTTTCACCCACCCCAAACCCTAACCTAATTTTACATTTTCTCCCTTCACCAACCTCAGCCGCGGCCACCCTCCTCTCAGCCATTGCCGGCCCCCTCACCACCATCTTCCTCTCCCTCGCCGACCACCGCCTCCTTCCCTCCACTCGCCTCTCCTTCTCCCTTTCTTCCCTCCGGCGACAACCCAGAAGCGGCGCCACCTCACTCCCTTCTTCTTTTCCCCTCTCACCATTATTCCCGGCCACCGTGGTCGGAGAACACCAGTTGCCCCAGCAACCGACCACTGCCGGAAAAATCCCAACCACCATAAAATCAACAGCCACCATCTCTCCCTTCCTTCTGCTTTGTTATCTTGATTGACTTTGTTTATATGTGTTTAACTCAAAATCGTCTTTTTTTCTTTAAATTTTCGGTATATTGGCAAGGTCACTGTCATTATGCCCTTTAACAAATTGTTAGATCTAAAAAGTCACGCTAAGTCAAATTGTAGATTTAGTTTAAGTGTTTGTTGTTCACTTGTTTAAGTTACTTTAGGTAAAGTCCAAATTCGTTTACGCCCTTACTGTAACGATATGTTTGAGATTGAATGTTCATATAAAATTGTCAAGTTGGATATCTGATTTCTGCCTGTCCTTGGCATGTCTTGCATAATTTATGGTAATTATGCTATATATTATAGCCATAACCTATTTGTATGCGGTTTGTAGTAATCTCGGACCTCTATCCTGTATGATTTTCTTGGTATACTTTAATCCTTAGCATATCTCTCTTCAATATGATTACCCTGCTTTTGTTGTTTTGTTCATAGTCACTATCTTCATATGTTATTTATTCATGACTAGAGGCGAAGTTATAATATTTTTTCAATATTTATGAAGCTCTTGGCATATACTATAATTTTAATCATTTTAGCTAGATCAGTCTTTCACGATATGCATTCGCTTATTACTTTACTTGATTACAAGTGATGATTTTCCGTACTTCTTAATGTCCATCGAATTTCAATATCTCAAATGACTAGCTCCTTCCTTTAAACAAGTCTAATTGGTAGTTTGTTAACCTATATGACTGTTTTGAAATCCACTTGTTGAAATTTCAAAACTATTTGACAAACTTGTTATTTGATTGCTTCTATCTAAGAGAAATCCTTATTGATTCATACTCCTAATTGTCTTCTTGCAATTAAGAATTTGACATATTTAATTAGATGTTTATTTATGTTAAGTTCTTTATTCTTTATCTAATTGATGTATCCCTTTAAAAGGAATTTATGGTAATTAGTAGTATATGTGATATGTGATTGCGTATCTTGATTTGAAATATGGCAACTTAATATCTATTTATTTATTTAGTTAGTTAGTTAGTTATTTATTTTTTGAATCTAGTTAATGATAACTTGTTTGGGTAATTTTAGTAAGATTCTCGTTCTATATAATTTGTCTCAATTTAAGGTAAACTTTTCTTGATTGATTCTTGCCTTCCTTTCATTATTAGTAATAAGAGAGTTTTTCTTTAAAGATATTGATCTGTTTTATTAGTTATGGAAAGAAACTCTTGACTGATTCTACAGATTATTTTCTTCCTCTTTACTCTCTAATTGATGGGTTGTGCTCTCTACTATATAAGGATGCTCCCTTCTCTCTTACAAACACGTGAACTTTTCCTATTTTCTTAGAAACACAATTTTGCTTTCTCGAGGACATCCGAACATTCTTGCCCTTCCCTCTAATAAAGACATTGTCTCTCTCTTTTGATGGTGAAGAATTAATGTCTTCTTCGCTTTGCAAAAGTCAAGTTCCGTTATTAATTCATAAAATCTTTTTAACTGGTTAGTAATCCATTATGAAGATTTCATTTTACTTCCCGTTTGATATATTGATTGGTTGAATTATTGCTTACTAAATTTTTGAATAATTGTGAATCATTGGTTAGTTATGTTTATGCATTGTTATCTTTATTTGTATATGCATATTGTTGGTACTTGTTTAGTTTTTTAAAAGCAGGTTTTTTTAATCTATTTCGGGATCTATTGGAGAGTCGTCGGGATAAATGAAGGCTGTGGAAATTAGGAATTAACGTTATGTTGTTTTCTTGTGTATTTTATTATTTACTTTTAGCAATTGTAATAATTGTAATGACGCTTATGAGAGTAAAAAATGGGTTTCACCGTTGTGAAAGGGGCGGGGAATTATGTGTTGATTTTTCTTTTCTTTTAATCTCTTCCAACTTTGTATTTTTCTTACAAATTTATTTTGTTGTATTTTTCATCGCCTATTCCCTTTTTTTTTAAAGTAGATAATGAGTTTCATAAATTATTAACTATAAATGAATATTATCCCTTAACATATAGTTAATGGGAAG
>JACEIK010006883.1:34191-83451 GCA_018107945.1 Datura stramonium
ATGAATTAAATAATTAAAAGGGTAATTTCAAAATAAACATATATATATATTGATACGCAAGTTAGACCGGGCATAGGGAGGTCAAAATTGGATGTCAACAACTGTAACAAAGGTTTCCACATATTCTAGAACAAGCCCCATGATGAATCGATATACCCTGGCTGGCATGGTGTCCACAAGTGTTGGCGCATATCTTGACAAAGAGTCAAAAGTCATCGCATATTCTCGAATACTCATTGTACCTTGCTCTAGGTGCAGGAACTGATCCACTTGAGCCTATTGGATTTTTGAGACAAATAGTGATCTATGAAGGCCTCTGAAAAGCTTGACCAAGTCGGAGGGGGTACGTCTCTACCTCTGGATCTCTCCCAACTCTCATACCAAAACACCGCTGTGTCTCATAGCTGGAATATAGCACACTCGACTGACTCTGCGACCGTAGCATGCATCACCCTAAATATTCTTTCTAATTGATCTAGGAAGTCTTGAGGACCCTCTCCGAGGTCTATCCTTGCAAACTGCGGAGGACTCAAGGTAAGAAACTCTCAAACTCTCGAACTTCGGGGTCCTCCCATAGATTTAGCGACAATTGGTGCGACTGGTTGGCGCTGAGCGGCCATCATCTGAGCCAGTATATAAACCACACTTCTAACCTCCTAATTCGATGGTATAGGTATTACTGGGGGTGGTGCTGACGTATCTACTGCCCTGGGGGGCTCCTGGTGTGGCGGAGAATGCTGGGGAGATTTAGGTGATGTCTCCCTCTCACCCTAAGGTCGGACCAACTTTGACTGTGGCACTATGTGTTCACTCCCTAATGCAGGCAAGTGCACGTGGTTGTACAAGTAATATAGTGGCTTTTTTCAAGCTAGATATCAAACCCACAAGGACTGTAGCGTGGCAGTAAATTTCTTACTTAAGTAGTCACAACGTCTTTATACAAGTATATGGAGAACACCGAATGAGAATTTGTTAAAGATTAATAGTTAATGTAAGGCTAATTAAAATGAAAAAAATGTGATTTAAACAATAGCACGATCAATCTAAGGTTAAGGCGAAATATGCTGGTAGTATAATGTATATTATATTTCAGTTAACCCTTCTCTTAGGTTGATGGTCGGGGATGGATAACCTATGGCTCAGGCTCGGGTATTTCGAACCTCTAGCCAACTATAGAATTATGAGCCTTACACAACACATTTCTATGATGCAAGAGCTCATCTTCTAATGAATGACAATAGTTTCCCTAGATAACAGAATATGATGTTACATGTATATGTCTATCCTGCACGCGAATCTTACCTTTAATTCACAACAAAGACAAGAACATATTCCCCTATTCCTCGTCTATCCGAATAATTTTCCTCTCAGAAAAACAATTAGGATTCTAATTTGTACATTAATGATGTCCAAACATTAACGTAATGAAAAGCAAGAATAGCAGAAAAACCTTTCTTAAGAGAAGAGAATTAAGTTGAATTAATAATAAATTACACAATTCTGCAATTTGCCTCAACCTCAGACGGAGGTAATTTAGCCACTCATTTGTAATTTAGCCCTCATTTGTTGATTAAACATTTTCAAACAAGTAGTAATCGTACAAACAATTGAAATTTGAAGAAGCTGAGAAGAAATAACCCTAGATTTTCTTCACTCAACCGCCTCACTCCCACGCCCGTGCATAAATTGTCGATAACCAAAATAAAAGCCCAAGTGTTTGATTTATACAAGTGGAAAATTTCCTTGGCCAACCGGTGCAACGTGGCATGGGAGGCTATCGCGAGCTTGAGCCCGTTCCACGAAGCCACACGAGGCCTCATCACCCGGGTACAATAATTTTCACGTGTTCTGAGGCCATCGCGACGCCAGCCCGTGCCACAAAGCCATCGTGTACCACCGGAATTTGGGCAAGGCACTAATTTCCCTCAACGCGCATGGAGGCCATCGCGAGGTCGCTCCATGCCACGGAGCCATCGCGCCCTTCAATGTTCTCTTTGTGCCTTCCAATTTTTCATAATTTTAGTCTTTTCCCCATGTACGTGGAAAAGTTGTTCGATTTTACTCATCCTTAGCGTGACACTAGGTGGAACTTTCTCAAATCTCTCTTTACGCCCTCCATATTAGCCTATTATCCCTTAGAGTTTGTCTTGCTCCTCCGCTAACGCAGAATCCTTCTCCACCAAGAATTAGTCACCACAATTATTAATCCAAACAAAAGAAAATAACCTAATTAATCCTAACATGCGCGAATACATCAATATTCTCCTTATCTGCACTCACAACGTTGAAAATATGGAGTTTGGTCACATAAATAATACCAATATCACTATGTTGGCTGCCCACTCCTACCGTAGTATCCAACTCCACCGCCGTATCTATCTTGCGACATTTTCTTCTCTATAGATAAGTAGAATAACGTAAGGTTAGGAACTCAACCCTATACATCTTAGCCTATAACACGCATTTGAGAAATAAGAAAGGTAACTCACACTATTATGCCTCATAGCCTCCTACCTATAGAATGTGTAAACACACCTATAGACACGACTTTTAGACTCCAGATATGAAATTGCTTTGGTACTAAGTTTGTAATCCCCACCTCGAGATGCAATTAGCACCTAGTGCCACACTGACCTGGCTGACCTAGTCAGGGCATACTCACTGTGTCAACAACTTGAATCAAGAAAACAAATTGCTTATATCTCTGGCCAGAACATACCAAGTAAGAAGACAAGGCCACAAAGAAGGAAAACCTATAAAGAAATAGCTAACCCAACAATCCAGAATAATTTTGATCATATGCGGCTAACAAGATCACCATGTTGCCTAAGTCATAACAAAAGGAAAACAGCAAATATATATAAACTAATAGTTTACAAGTCTACTAATTGATAACAAACTAGATCCCACATGGCTAACACGCAAAACATAGCATACAGAGGCCCCGCACGTCAACACATAACAACTAAAACCTATATAGTCCGCAAGCCTCTAAGAGTAGAATAATGATCGTTATAGGGCCCGACCTACCCAAAGGTTAGAACAAAAAGAGAAAACTCTAACCACAACCCTGAGAAAAGGAGCCGACTGATTCGCTAATCCTTGATGGTTGCTAAGGAGGTCCTCAAACACATCTATCCGCACTTGCAAGGAAGTATGCAAAATACCAGAGATGGGCATCAATACAATATGTACCAAATATGTAACGCAACAATAAAAATGACTGAATAGAATTGATAATAGAACTAGAAGTAATCAATAAAAAGGATAAGAGTAATCCGAATAGCCTCACAACCTGAAGTATAGCTAACAAATAAGTATACAAACATTAACTCCACTGCCTCCATAAGCCTCGAAGGTACAATCACAAAATAACCTACCGGGGCCCCCATGTTCCGATAAGTACGCTTCAATCTATACCCCTAACATGGTCAGCAGGGTCTGGCTGGGTACTATAGCCAACCTACCACCTCCGGTTTGCAACCGAGCCCGATGGGCCCCCAGGAATCATGTCCTGAGCTCTCGGCTCTCGTGATCACACTCCGGGCCCATAAGTCTCGACAGAGGGTTAGTAATGCCATTATGGCATAAAAGAAGTTCATTTGTGCATGGACTGTAATACGACCTTATACCCCTGAATATAGTCCGTTCATACATGGTATAGCTCCTCTGGCACCCATAGCCCCGTAGGCGATGATACGCCTAGCAACCCCGAGGTCAATGTAAGCTATATTAGGTGGGGTCAATCCCAGCTAAGTACTACACTTTAGTCTTAAATCTATCCGTAGCCCAATCACAACATACATGCTCACAACTTACTTACAATGCATTGTCGTAGAACTATACAATTGGAATAACTTGGGCGAAGAGGTTAGCCTTAACATAGCTCGATGCCATCAACGCTCACTCCAAATCAGCTTCCAACCTAAAGCCGATAATCCCTCTCATTATAAATTTCATACTGAGAGAATAAGGCTATTTTCAATAATAGGAATGGCTAACATAATATTTTAAAAACATTGACTACAACATAAACTGGCCCAATTTGGCCAAAACTATGAATTCCTGAGTTTAGAAGGTAGAAACACTTACCTATCACCGATAGTCACTTAAGACTCCACTAGAAGTGATTTCTACAACTTTTAATCGCAGGAGTTCGGTACTCGAGTGAGATTTCAAGAAATAACTCAGAGACATTTCGTAGGCCTAAAACTTATTATCCAAGATGAATTGGCATTTGAATAGAGTTTAACAACGTAATTTGGCAAAATCAATTGAAGAGTTGAGAGGAAATATCATAGGGTCGTTATTTGATTTTTGAGAAATGTCTCAATGAAATGGGGCTTAAACATAAAACATTCATATATAATATGCCATGGGAAGGGGTGTGGCACGCCGCCATCACACCAGACACGAAAGTGATGTGCGCCTATGGCGCTGGGGGCATGACTAGCACTGAGCCATGTCATGCACCACCTTGGGGGCATGACTATTTCAATGCTATACTAAGATCTAAGATGACTCGGGTTAGGCTTATGCACTCCCGGTGCCTACCGCTCATATCAGAAAATAACGCAGCTATATCTCTACTGTAAACACAACCTTCGACTGACAAATCGCCGCATAGGAACTCCGAAAAAGAAAACAACTTACCAACCACAAGACGATAAGGATCCTATGCCGCCGACGAGGGCCACCATGCTATCTAGCTATAGCCACTGAAGTAGGCAATCACAAACATGCTATAGCTCTGACAAGGCATTAACAAAAGCTAAACTAGGCCCACACGGTCGTCACTCAGTAAAAATACACGGGCCCTACAAGGCCACACAAATAACAACAACTATCAACGAGAAATCAGAGTTCTAAAGTCTTTAAGAGTGGAATATTGGTCGATAGGGCCCCGATCCCAAAGCTATACAACAAAAGAACAAACCTTCTAACTATCAACTTTGAAGAAAAGTGAGCCGACACCATAGGCTCGGCCGTTGACTAGGAAGGTCCCGAACCACATCTATCCGCACTTTAAGTAAGTAATGCAAATACACAAAGATGGGCACGTATAATATTTACCTAATATGTAAGGTAGTAATGAATAACGAATAATATCGATACTAAACTAAAATGATCAAATAGGAAGGATAGAGATACAACTCGAATAGCCTCCTGTACAACCCGTTATAACTAACAATAAGTAATGCAACAAGAACCCACTTGGCCTCCATAAGCCTAGAAGGTACAACAAGCATAGAATAACCCGCCTGGGGCCCCCATAAGTCCTAGCAACATTCCAATCAGAGACCCCTAAAATCTTCAATATGATGACGCGGCAGCTATAGCCACCTCACTGTGACTCTAACAGAATCTAGAGCCCGCCGGCTCCTTTAGCCACGCCCGAGTATAGTGGACTCTTGTAATCGCACCTGGGCACAAGGCTCAACGAGGGTTAGTGATGCCGATAAAGTATAAAAATAGAAGCCATTCATGGAATGGATCGTAATATGGCCCTTGGGCTCGAATAAAGTCCCTGGGACAACATATAGCCCTCGAGCGATTTATATAGACCCGTAGGCAATGAAATAGCTAGTAACCCCGAGGTTGGTCGATAGAAGGCTATAGGTAGGGTCACCCCAATCTAAATAGAAAACTCTAATCTCAAACAATGGTAGCATCAAATCACTACATACATTCTTTTGGCTTTCTTACAAGGATATAGATCATATTACTATACGATAGGAATAACTTGCCGAGGAAACTATCCTTAACATCTCTACGATTCTAATTTTATTAATGAGTTTCAACTCCAATCAAGTGTGATTCCACTCAACTGCAGCCCTTATGCCGAGAGAATAACCCTATATTTTCAATATAAATTTAAACAATAATATCTTTCGATAATAATAACAACTATATAATTCAACTCATTTAACTCGACCTAAACCCACACAATTTTTGAGAGTTTAGAAGGGAGAAATGCTTACCTACCGCCCGTAGCCATTTAGGATTAAATTTGGAGTAATTCCGACAAACCTTACTCTATGGGGTTCGGCATATCGATTTAATTTCCAAGAAATAACTTTGCGTAAATGCTTCCTGAGTAGTTTAGAACTTGTTAACCTGCTAATTTGCTTTGGACGTCGTTTGATGTGAATGATTAACTTCCGTGCCTCATCTATTCTTGGTCAAGGTTTATGATGAAATGATTTAAATTCAATTAGGATGATTTTATATAGGCATAGGAGGTTGCAGGGTGTGGCACTTTGCCGCCCAATGCGCAGTGCAGCCGCGCCCGCTTCCCATCATGCAAAGGCCACTACCGCCTATCCCGACCTCGCTAAACCACTCCGACGATGTTCTCGCTCATCCTGCCTCCGAGTTCTTCGCATGCGCTGCTTTCATTGCTCACTATACGTCCACGCGTACGCATACTAGCCACTAACATCTTATAGGGTGTAACATCCTCTCCCCTTAGGAATATTTGTCCTCAAATGTAATCTTTATGCTTAAAAGACTCAACTCTTTTAACTAATTTAAGAAAAATTTTGGCAAAGTTTCCTTTGTAATTTTGACTATTTAGAAACTCCAGAAAAGTAGAAAAGTCCAACATAGACGCCTTACATGATGCTATAAACAACTATTGCATCATATAGAGTGTAATTAACCAAACAAAGACTAATAACATAAGCAAAGAAAATAACACTACTGAACAAAAACTTCACCTCAACCGCATAATCTGGGTCAATCGTTGAATAAATGGGGATATCTTGACCTCATGTCGTCCGTAGCTTCCCAAGTGATCTCTTCTTTATTTCTATTCTTCCACGTAACTTTAATGGAGGCTACATCTTTAGTCCTTAACCTATGTACCGCCGATCTATATAAAAATTGGGAATCTCTTCATAGGCTAACTGAACTCAACGCCCTAAATCAGAACAACTCAGACGGGTCCCTATGCACTTTCACAACATGGACACGTGGAAGACCTGGATGAATGGATTCTGGCTTGAAGGTAGTTCTAGCTCATATGTCACTCGACCTATCCTCCTTGAGGACTAACACGCTACAATGAACCTAGGGCTGCTTTCCTTCTTACCAAATCTCTAACGCCCTTCATCGGCGAAAGTTTGAGGAATACCCAATCATCAACCCCAAATTCCAAGTCTTTACGTTGCACATCTAAATAGGACTTCCGGGCTGACTCAAGACCGCGCATAAGCGCTCTTCGATGAGTTTTCATTTTTATCTTCTAACTGCGGATCATATCGTGTCCAATTAACCTTGACTCGCCTACTGCATCATCCGATAGGACCCACACTGCCCATACAAGGCCTCAAGGCGCGCCTATCCGGATCGCACGATAATCATATTGTATGAAAATTAGATAAGGGGTAGATGCTCGCTCCAACTTCCTTCAAGTCTAACACACAATCTGCAAATAGCATCCCCTCTTGAGCGTCCGAATGATATGCTCGCTTGACCGTCCGTCTAAGGATGGAATGTTGTACTTAGATTAACTCGTGTCCCCAAGCCTTTTGGAAAGACTTCCAAAATTTAACTGTAAATTGTGCTCCTCTAATCAGATATAATAGATGCAGACACCATGTCATCTAGACTATCTCCTTAATATACAACTCAACGTAGTCTTCGAGAAGGTAGTCCCGATTGAAAGAAATGGGCTGACTTTCATTAATCAGTCGTACAATGACCTAAATAGAATCGAATTTACGTCTGTGAGAGTCAACCCGTCAAAGTCCATATTGGTTTCTTCCATCTTCCATGTAGGCACCACTATCTCCCGGGTCAATCCGCCCAACACATGTTCAGCCTTTACTTATCGGGCAATTGTGACACCACATAAATCTAGCTACACCCTTTTTCATCCCCGACCACCAAGATATCTCTTTTTACATCATGGTACATCTTTGTCGAGCCTAGACGAAGAGTAATCGAGAATAATGTACTCTCCGCTACGATTCGCTGAGCCCAAATACATTTGAAATGTAGAGGCGTCTCCTAATCTCAAGACCCCATCTTCACAATTAAAGGCCGTTAGTCTCCTCCTTGCCGCACCTTACCTCTCAGCCATACTAAGTTGGGGTCCCGACATCAGCCACTTTACCTCTACAAACATGTGGATGATATCGCGGTATTTAAATCGCAACCCCATTATCCTCCGAATCTACTACTCCTGACTACTAAATTTGCTAGTTGGTGCAATTTCTGAGCCATTTCCCATTGCTCCTCCGCCTTAGATGTGCTAAGATTCCCATGCTTACTATGTGCATCACATAATATTAGCCTTCCTTGAGGATATTACAAAATGTTCACGTCATAGTCTTTCACAAGAATTTAGCCAACGACGCTATCGCAAATTCAACTCTTTCACATGAAGATGTACTCGGAGGCTCTATAATCGCAAAATATCCACATGCACCACATACAAGTAATGCCTCCATATTTTCAAGGCATGAACCACTACGTTAACCCGCATCGTGGGTGGGATAGTTCTCTCATGCTTTCTCGAGCTACCTTAAAGCATAAGAATTACCTACCGAGTTACACGTAACGCACCCTAACCCAATGCCTGACGTATCACAAGATAACATAACCTCGCAAGGCTAGCAATAGTACCGATGTCAAATCTATTTTTCAACTCTCTAAACTCGCTCATGTGCCTCGGTCTAATGGAACTTGGCCGCTCTCGTACACTTGGTCAAAGGAACTAATAGGTAGAAAATCCTTCCAAACCTTCTATAATACTCCTGGCCAACCCTAGAAACTGCGAACCTCAATTGGAGTCAGAGGGTATAGGCCAAGTCTTTACCGCCATTTTGTGAATCAACTCCACACTCCCCGCCATACAATATGGCCCAGAAAGCTATGAAATTCAGCCGAACTCACATTTAGAAAATTTTGCATATAACTAGCAGCCTTCGAGGATCTAGAGTACTATCTCGCAAATGATTTAAGTTCCGGGGCTTCGAATGTATCACACTAGAATATCATCGATGAACACTATCACAACAGATCTAAATATGGCCCGAAGATGTTGTTCATCGATCCATAACACTGGGCGTTTGTCAACCCAATGGAAAAAACCAAATCTAAAATGACTATACCCGGTCTCCAAAGATATCTTCAAGATATCTTTCCTAACTCACACCGATGATATCTTGACCCTGTTGATTTTGAAAATATTTTGCCTTGGAAACCGATCAAACAAGTCATCTATCCTGGGAAGAGGGTATTTATACTTAATTGTAACCTTGTTCAACTACCACAATCTATATAAGTGAGGGAGCCATCTTCTTCTTACCAGAACTCCGGCGCGCCCTACAAAGAAGTACTCGGCCCGATAAAGCCCTTGTCTAACAAGTCTTTCAACTGCTCTTTTCCAATTCAAACAGGCTTTATCTGGACATGTGAGGATGGATAAAGGTTGAGTACTGTGACAAGTCGATAGAGAAATTGATTTTCCGCTCCTGGATGAGTACCAAGAAGTTTGTCCGGGAAACACATGAAACTCATTAACCACCGGGATGGACTTCAAAGAGTAGGACTTCTTTTCCTTACACATACCGAACTCAAAACAATATGGTAAATACAACCCTTGCTATCAACTTTTTCGCCCGAAGATAGGATATGAACCTACCTTTGGCATAGATGCTCCGTCTCTCTTCCATTCCCGCATTACCTCTCCCCGGAAAGTGAAATCGACGGTCTTGGTCCGACACTCAAGTTGGCACACATGGCACCAGCTAATCCATACCTATAATTGCATCAAACCAATCATTTCTAGTTCCAATAAATCTTCTAAAGTCTAAAGGGACCAATAACCTCACCATTCAACCCCTGGAACTTTTCTTTAGCAATAATAGAATCACCAATGGTGTAGAGATTGAAGGTCGCCGCGATTTCGCATTATACTAAACTGGCCACCAAAGGGAGTACTTGGAAAGTGGAACCTGGGTCTATCAAAGCATAAACCTAATGAGAGAAATGTCCAACATACCGTCACAACATCCCCGCTACGACTCTAACTCCCTTCAGCTAATACTGTAGCTAAGTGTGATAGCTGTACCTGCCGAGCTAGATGCCCCGATCTACATTGGCCTCTACCGACCGGAGCCGAGGGCCTAGCCCGTCGAAGATATCAAAGGCGTGACCCTGTTGAAGATTTATCCCATGCACCAATCACCCTAACCTCTAGCTAGACAATCTCTCATCATATTTAATTCAGACAGTATAACAAGTAGTAGAACCATACCTACATGCACCAAAATGATCTGTTGCAAATAATACAACGTGGCACAAGACTGCCCGACATGACTCTCTCTACCGTTGAGTCCGATGCCTATGAGCTCGCTGCCCAGACGCCTCATATCGATTTACCACCCTATCAAGCATGAGGTGGGGTCCGAGAAAGTGGCATACCTGATATTTGCAGCAAATTTAGGTCCGCTTAAATTCTTCCCACATGTTACCTGGCTCCTGGCCTTCCACCGTTCTTGATTTTTCCTTTTAACCTCCCACTTTCGCCTAATCCCTTCTATATTCGAGAAAAGCCTTAATGCGAGCAAATGTCCATGTCCTCCCGTAGCAGCTATAACACAAGTTTCCACATACTTTGGGAGCATCTTCATAATAAGCCGATGTATCTTGGATGGCATGGCATCCCACAAGCAATGGGTACGCATCTGGCCAAGGAATCAAAACCTCATTGCATATTCCCAAAGAGACATCAATGAGCCTCATTCCGTGTTCAAAACCTGACCACCCGGCCTGTTATATTTCTCATGGCAAGTAGTGATCTATGAAGGCCTTGAGGTAAGCTAGACCAAGTCGAGGGGGAGATTCTACCTTGGGACCTTTCCCATCTTTCGTACTCACAACACCGCTATGTCCTATAATCACACGCTAACTCAACCGACTGGGTGGGCGTGGAATGCATCACCCTAAAATCTATTGTAATCCGGTCCAAAGTCCCGAGGGTCCTCTCCATGGTCCGTCCTCGTGAAGTACGGGGGAGGAAAGGAACTCTCAAACCCTTGAACTTCAAGGTCCTCCCAAAATTCAAAGAACCACTAGTACCACGGGCCGGCGCCGAGTGGCCATCATCTCGAGCTAACACATGCATGCTCCACCTCCCCGCATTTGATGTTGCAGTATAGGAACCACTGGGGGTGGTGTTTACATGATCGCTACCCTCGGAGGGCTCCTGCTGTAAGGGTAGACTGGGAGACGGGATGAAATCTCCTAACGCCCAAATCAATGGCTTTTTATCAAGGAACCCTATTTGTGCCTCTCCCGCAATGACTTCCAAATTTCTGACTCATTATGGTCTCTGGCTGTGGTGTCCGACATTTTATAAAATAAGTAGAATAATGTAAGCCTGTGGATTTACCCTATACAACATAGCTCTCTAGAAAGATTGAAGAAGAAAGGAGGGTAATCACATTATTATGCCGCGTAGCCTCCGCTCTATGGAACGGGTGCACGATACACCCATAGAAAGACTCTACTAGACACACTCTGCGCACTCCTAAGGATATGACCTGTTTGTTAATTGTCACGTCCCACCTTGGGGGCAAGGACTGCGCCCGATGCCACCGAGATATGAGCCGGCTTATCAGCTGAGCACTCTTAATGCCTACCTCGCACTTCAAATTTAGGAAAACAATAGGCTATTTCTAAGCCGAAGCAAGGACGCATAGCCACTTGTAAAAGAAAATAGCTAACCAACCACAAGATAATAAGGGGATCCGATGCGGGTTTACGAGGCCACTATGCTATCTAGTTATAGCTTAATGAAAAATAGGTAAATCACAAACATGTTATAAATGACAAGGTTGCTAACTAACAAATAAACTAGGGGCTCCCACACTCATTGCCACATGAGGTAAAACACATGGGCCCTGCACAGCTATCAAAAACAACCATAAACAGAGAAACTATAGCCCTAAGCCTCTAAGAATAGAATATTGGTCGGGAAAAGGCCCCGACCTATCCAAAGTTATACAACAAAGAAACCAACCTTTTCTAACAATCAACTCAAGAGAAAAGGAGCCGACGGGACTATAGATCTAGCCGGTGACTAGGAAGGTCCCGAACCGCGTCTATCCGCACTCCGTAGGCAACTAATGCAAGACCACATGGGCGTCGCACAATGTGTACCCCATTGTATGGACATTTAGGTAATGAAATAACTGTAAAATACTGACACAAACTAAAACGATCAAGTAGGAAGGATAAATGTATACAACTTGAATAACCTCACAACCTACTGTATAACTAATAATAAGTAATGCAAACAATAACCTTACCTATTCTCCATAAGTATGGAAGGTACAACCAGCATGTAATACCCCCTGGGGCCCCCATAAGCCTTGGCGAGCACACTCAAATATATATACCCCTAACATTGTCAATAATATGAGTCGATTTGTAGCTATAGACAACCGAACGGGCCTCTCGTCCGCAACTGCCCCGGGCTCCCGTAGCCGTGTCCGAGTCCGGTTGACTCCCGTAACTACACCTTGGGCACATAAGTCTAGATGTAGAGTTAGTGATGGCGATACAACATAAAAATAGAAGCCCATTTGTGGATGAACTGTAATATGGCCCTTGGGCCTCGAATATGCCTTTAAGACAAATATATATCTCCCTAGAGAGATCCATATAGCCCCCAGAGGCAAAGACACAACTAGTAACCCCGAGGTTTGTCGATGGAAAGTTGTATAGGGTAAGGTCATCCCAATCTAAATATAAAATGCTAATCTCAAACTATAGGTAGTAGCTAATCACAACATATATGCTTCTGGCTTTGTTACAAGGATATAGATCATATTTTTATATGACAGAATAACTTTTAAAGAACTACTTTGGACATACCTCGAATGTCAATTCGTTTAGCCGATGAGTTTCAACCCCAGAACCAGCTTGCCCACTCAACTTCAGCCCTTACCCGACAGAATAGGGTTAATTTCAATTCTAAATTCATCAAACAATGATATATTTCAATAATAATAACAACTATAATTCAACTCTATTTAACTCGGCTGAAAACCCACAATTTCTTGAGAATTTAGAAGGGAGAAATGCTTACCTATTTCCTATTGCCGTTAAGGATGCAATTTGGAGTAATTTCGACAACCTTTACTCGGTGGGTTCTAGTATAAACAGGAAATTCCAACAAATAACTCCACAAAGATGCTCTCTTTAGGCTTAGAACTTGTTACTCGAATTTAATTTGCGTTTGGACAAAGGTTTGACAACATAATTTGATGAATTTCCGTGCCTTCTTTGTTCTTGGTCGAGCTTTATGTTGAAATGATTTAAATTCACTAAGTATTACTTTATATAGGCATAGGCGGTGTGTGGGTGGCGCCCCGCCGGTCAACATTCAAAGATAACAAGACCTGCCGCCCATCACGAATGCAGTGCTCTGGGCGTCTCGCGCGTGTGATGGCGCACCGTGCCGCCCATCACGCTGGCAAAGGCTAGCACGCCCGTAGGCCCTCGTTCTTGGCCTAGCTTGACTCTTCTAATTCACTCGATGATGCCCTCGCCTCGCCCCGCCTCCGGCAGGTTCTTTCTTCATGCGGGCCAAGATTTCATCGTCACCACAAGCCCACGACACGCACACTAGCTACTAACATCTTATGGGGTGTGTGTGTTAGAAATTCATTAAAGAAATATCATTCTACCCATCCCTACGACATTACAACCAAGAAAAGTGTCCTTTTTTCTAAATCTCTTGAAACAACCAAACAAAGCAAATGTACATGAATGGCAAGCTTATGGTGTGCGACATATGTGCATTGGCATCATTTTTGAGCATGAGTTCTTGCTTTCTATGTTTCATGTATTTGTATTGATAATCCAGAGAGGAACATCAATAAAAGTGAGGGGCCAAGTTGTTCAAATTGATGTACTATTTGTTGCATACTTCATACTTAATCATGTTGGCCCCGTGTTTATAAAACATGAGTCATTTATAAAGGCTTTGTAGTCTGATATGAAACCTTCACATGTGCTTGATGAGAATTGTTGTATGTTGATGAACCACTTGTTTATGCTCTATTGTAGTTAGTTGAGTGTGAATTGTTAGAGGTACCAAGTGTGATGGTAAAAGATGAGCTTATGTATGTATTAAGGATTGATCGAGGATGAACAATGGTTTAAGAGTGGGGTAGTGATCTTGGACATATTTACATGCCTATTTGCCATGTTTTTTTGCCCATCATTTACCTTGTTTTGAGTTCATAATATTTAAGAAATGCATAAATTCGTATGTTTTTATATTTTTGTATTTAATGAATGATTTATGTGGTTTTGAGTAGGAAAACAAGGAAAAAGGACCAAAAATGAACCAATGTCAAGGTTTAAAAAAGTCAGCTAAGGCTCAAGGCGGCTAGAGCCTACGCTCACCTCCTCAACTCCATGAGAGAATTTCATCATTTCTCGGTGCTATGGATGGCACCTCACGCTAGCTCATTACCTCGGGAGATGTTCATTCAACACCTTGGTGAGATGGTGGGTATGGAGCCCAAAGCATCTCCGCACTTAGAGAAAATCTCAAAGCTCCGGTGAGATAGGGAAGCCGCGCGCTAAAGGGTCCTTATGTGCATAAATTTAACTAACACATTGGTTCTGGTGAGAGTGGCGCGCCTGCAGGTGCTAGAAGTGCAGAAAAATTGGCTAAGTCCTGGTGAGATGTTAGTGCTGCACTGTACCCATCCTAAAGCTGAAATTGCTGGAAATTTAACTTACTCTATGGTGAGATGGTGAAGGCGGTGCGCCAGAACTATTTCGGGCTGAAATTTCAATGTTAGCAAATTTTTGTATGGAATAGTTACCATTTGAAGGCTCAACTTTAAATAGAACCTCTAGATCATTTGTTATATATCTATGGATCATTTTACATTCCGTATTTCATTTCTCGGAGGCTTGTAAGCCATTTGGAAGGAAGAGTTCTAAACTATGTTTCTTCTCTTCTTTGCTACAGTTTTATTTCCTTGACATAATGATTAAGTATTTGTTTTTCCACTTGTCTATAAGTGGCTAAACCCATACTTGTTTTAATTGCTTATTTATGAGACTGATCACCTTATAAGTAAATTAATCGCTTTGATCAACTGAGAAGGGGAACTGCGCGGTTAAATGTAAATACATAATAGAAATCCTAAGACCCTGGGTAAACCCATTGGTGAGAGGATAGGAAGTTGTCATGAGGAAAGAGGTATACCTCAACCTCGCTTAGTTGAAATGGAAGTAGGCATAATCTTCGTTTGCGTTTTCCTGCAACCATAGGGACTAGGCATTAGGGTTCATGAGATAGTTTTTGATGCTAGGATAGTGGCAAGGAAAGGAAAGTTAACTTGCAACTAGCAACCATAGGAAGAATCGCTCTATTGTAATCATGTCTTGAAACTTAACTTGAAACTAAACAAGTGGCCATTTTTCTAAATTTTCATCATGATCGAAGTAAAACCGAGCTTGCAACCGATTTAGTTAATTTTACTTTTAAAGCTTTTAGTAGTTTAATTTCCCAAACCATTCCTCATTTCAACTGTTTTGTTAGAATAGCAAAATAAAGTAATAATCTTATAATGATTAAAATGAAAAGTATCTATGGGTACTATAATCGTGGCTTCTAGTCCTATATTACTTGACGATGACATGAATTTGCATTCGCTTGGGAGATACATCACAAGCTCCTGCAACATGTTCTCAAGAGTTTGAATGGTCCTCTTGGCCCACTATCCATTGTGGGTGAAAAGTTGTTCTAAGCTTCACCTAAGTCCCAAGACCTCTAAAATGGTCTCCAAAATTGAGAGGTGAAGTAAGTACCTATCCGAGATGATAGAGACAATGAACCCATGCAACCTGACTAAGTCCTAAATGTAAAATCTAGCATAGTCCTAAGCTAAATTTGTAGTTTTGACCGATAATAAATATGATGATTTGGTCAACCTATCTACAACAACCCAATTACTAACAGCGTGTATGAGTTAACCTAGTAGTAAATCCATATTGATCTCTTCCCACTTTCAAGTAGGAATACTCATATCCTCGTAGCACACCTCCGTGTCTCCTATTCTCAAACTTCACCTATTGGCTATTTGGGCACTTAGCACAAATACCGTAACATTATTCTTCATGTGTCACTCAAGTTAGACCTCGACGTAGAGACATCGGGACCTAAAACAAAAATGTCCCTAAGATAACACATGTACATGAATAGCAACTCAAGAGCATGAACTAAAGTGGAATTTAAAATATAAACATGGATAAATAGAAATCAGACAACATAGAGCATAAGTAAGAGGACAATATCACAACACCGAGTCATCTCGGCTATATTTATGTTTGAAAGCCTCTAGTTGTAAGATGAGTTGATGGGACAACATCCAACTAGCTCGCTAAGTCTATAAAGAAAATAAGACATGAAAGCCAAAACTAATAGATGTCCTTCTTTTTTGATGATAAGGACTCACTAAGATCAAAATAACCTGGTCGGGGAAGGGCAAGCTAATGGCGGGACCGAGAAGGATCATCTGACCTATATCAATGAGACATATAGCATAGAGTATAAGGTCAGTTCTTTGAATATTCTCAATATATAAGGTGTAAGTAAAACATGCTGAGTAAAATAGTGTTAAAGAGGTCATGAGAGTAAGATAATATAAAATATAAGATGTCAATCATAAAATATAACATGAGAGCTTAAAATTTCCAAGACTGTAACATAAAGCTAAATATGACTATTTTCACAAGTAAAATCTCGTAAAGTATGTTTTGAGCCAAAATACCATGTCGGGATATTAAGGCATGAACATAATAATATATAGAAATTAAGAAACAATGGGAGGTTCTCATAATCGACATACACCACGTGAGCATACATGGAGCCCTACTTGTAAATCCCTAGTCCGGAGGGTGTCCATACCTTGCCAACGGTACGACCATGAAAGGGGTGATATCACTCATGATTGACCCATTCGAGCAGCGACACTCTCGGGAGGACCCCATCGCAGGCCGGCACGTAATTCTAAGACCTAGGTATACCTGAACCCCGACTCACTCAGCAGGTTAAATACTTCTCCCAAAACATATATAGTGGTCAATGGTATCATAGTCATGAAAGAATAGTTGAAGTACATGTGCTAGTTGAAAGCATGAAGTCATAAAACATGCTTGAAATACGTGAAGTAGGCCATGAACAAGGCTCGTGATTCAGCCATAAATATAAGATTAATATTCATGAAAGCCGCATACTTGGAGAAAAATCACCATATCTTGTAATTCCTAAAATTCATAAAGTGGTTCATGTGAAATCATGCATCATGATCATAAATCAGTACCCTTAAAATCTGAGGGACTAAAATTCACAAGAGAGTCAGAATCTAACTCAATTCCGAATATAACCCTAGGAGTTCATAACTACAGCTTAAAACATAGAATCTTACATCATGAGACTTGATAGAAACATGAAACCCCAATCATAGAAACATGTATTGATTAAGGAGCAACTAATCTCATAAATGATCATAATGATATTTCAACGCACATCAATAACCCTAGAAATTTGAATTAAGGTATGGGGATTTGGTAAAATCATAAGCTTTCAATTAAAAGGGCATGAGGGTGGAAGGAATTCTCATTTTTAACCCTACATACTTGGGCTTGAAGAATTCTCGCTTGAGTTTGATTCCAAGAGATTGAAGAAATGAAGATGGGAAATCCTTACTTCACTTGAGAGCTTGATCTTTTAATGAGATTGTTAGAAGTAAATGAGGGCTTAGATGAATAAAACCCTCTAAAACCCTTTAATTTTATGCTCACCACTTAGATTAGAAGTTAGGAACTTAGGAAATTATGAAAACAACCTTAATGATCCGATAGGAAATTAACACTGCTGCACCTAATGACTTACCTAATAACTCGTTAGGTCCGATTAAATGAGCCGTTGAATTCCATCCATTGCCACTAGAAAATTTCCAACTTTCGAGGCTAAACTTGATGCCTCCACTTAATGATTTTTCAAGGCACTTAACGGACCGCTTCACCACTCAAGACTCTCCTAATCCTAAGTTTCACCTAACACATCACACTTAATGAGTAACTAATGGGCCGTCAAGGGACTTAGCAACTCGTCCCTCAATCCATGAAGTCTTATGGAAAATCAATATTTTTCCCAACTTAGCACCACTTAGTGGTTCACTCAACGATCCACTGCGACTTAATGGGTGACCGTTTGTGACCCGGTGCGTAGTTTTCATTTTCACTCATTTCAGTCCTTGGACTGCTCTTAGGGAACTCTTGGGGTGTTACATTATCTTCCCTTGGATTGTTCATCCTAAAATATAGAATAAGCATACGAAGGCTAGGAAAGAACTATGGTAATCCCAAAATTGAACAACCATAGTCAAAACCGATGGAGGACTCGACTCCTGATCGATTTACATGATCGAATTGAATTCATGAAACATACAATGCATGCTATATCATGAAAGGAACTCCGGGAGATACGAACTATATGAAGAAAAATAGAGTACGAGGGAGGAATCATGCCTCAGCCGGAATTGAATCGAAAGGAAAAGATACTGTATCTAATAATTATAATCTACGCGACTTCTCATGTAGCTCCCTCAACATACCGATTTATCCATAAAACATTCACCGACGCTACTTCCTTGTTCCTCAATTTATGAACCTGATGATCAAGGATCTCCACCAAAACCTCCCCATAAGTAAGGCTATCCTTCATACCTATGCTCACTTCTAACTACTAAGGTTGGGTCACCAATGCACTTCTCTTCAACAGAGATATGAAAACTCGGATGCACTTAAGCTAACTCAGCTCCAGCTCATATGTAACCTTTCCAACTCGCTTTAGAATCCTATAAGGACCAATATATTGGGGAAGCCTCCTTTCTACTAAACTCATAATTCCCTTCATGAGAGGCTCCAGAATACCCAATCATCAACCTCAAACTCAAGCTCTCCGCTTAACATCCACATAAGATTTCTTACGATGGATTCAAAGCTATTTTCTTACCTCTCTAATAAGCTAAACTTTCTATAGCCTCCATGAAATAAACCGATCATATCAATGTAGCCTCACCTACCTCTAACCATCTAACCATGACCGACATATCCGCCCGCAAAGAGCCTCAAATGGAGCCATCCTAATGGCCGGAGTGATAACCTATTATAAAGCAAATGAAAGACAAGTGATCATCCAATCACCTTAAAATGTGACTGTTACACTCTAAACATGTCCACTAGAGTCGAATGGTCCACTCGGCCCTGCTATCTATCTCAAGGGTGAAAAGCTTTGCTAAGCTTCACCTCGAGTACCAAGGCCCTTTTAAAACGACTTCTAAACCTAAAGGTGAATTGAGTGTTCCTATCTGAGATGATGGACAAAAGAACTCCATTCAATGGAACTAACTCCAAATGGCACCTAGCATAACTCTCGCTGAATCGTAATTTTGAACGGGTAGGAAATGGGTTGATTTGGTCAACTCCTGCCTACAATCAACCATATAAAGTCATACGGCCATGGTAATGAGGAAAGCTCAGAATGAAGTCCATATTGATATCTCCCACTTCCAAATAGGAATGCTCATATATTGAAGCATACCTCGTGTCTTGATGCTCAACCTTCACCTGGCCGGTACCCACACTTAGACACAAACTCCACTATGTCCGTCTTTATGCCATTCCACTGGCCACTTCCCTAAGATCAGCAAGACATCTTAGTGGAACATGGATGGATAGAGTGCCAAGAGCCATGAGCCCAGCTCTACATCCGCTTATCTCAAGTCACCTATAGCCTGCGATACATAATTGGCCCCGATATCATAGTACACCAACTCCCTGAGAGAAAAACCCCACTTTTCGACATTCCGCATCGGGCCTTGAACTTCACTTTGATAGGATCTCTCATCTTGCCTAGCCTTGATTTCGCTACCAATGAAGATTCCCAGCTATTTTGAACGATAACACCACAATCCCTCGAATTTGCAAGGTGAACCTAAACGAGCAACCCCGTGACATCCTTCACCAACTCCTTTTCTTCATTCCTCTATAACAGACACTCACCATGGAAAATACTACTAAGAGCATCTTCCACTATATTATCCTCGACGGTAATAAAGGAAACTCATGTCATAGTCCTAGAGGCTTTAGCCACCTCCTTTGTGGCAAATCTGTGTACTTGGCAACATGTAATTGTTCTTGTGGGTCTCGTGAACACATCCACATGCACCTCACAAATAGTTCCTCCAAATATTTAAAGCAAACACTGCTACAAAATCATCAATCTAGATCATACATCGATAATTCTTCTCATGATCTTAAGTTGTCTAGAGGCATACGTAATGACCTTACTATGCTACATCAATACAAAAATGAGACCGAATTCTAGAAGCATCATAGTACACAAATAAAGTCATTCAAGGTTCTCCGGTCAGAGCCGCACGTCCCCATGAGTTGAGCTCCTTAACCTCAAAGCTCTTCTCACAAATATCTGATCAACAAATTCTGACCTTTATGGGTCCACTTAGTCAATGGTGCTGCAATAGATGGAATCCCTCTATGAACATCCCGTAGTGAGCGCCTAAACCCAAAAAGCTCCTAATATCCAAAGGGCCGATAGGTCTAGATAATTCTTCACTACTTCTATCTTTCGAGAGTCCACCCATAGTCCTCACTAGATACACAAGGATCCAAGAATGCTACCGAGCTACCCAAAACTCATACTACTAAATTTAGAAATAAATGCTATTTGAGACTGCAGAATATAACTTACAAATGAGCGACAAGGATCCTTCTAGACTGGGAGAGTATATGAGGATATTGTCTATGAAGCCAATCACAACATGTCCAAATATTGCTTGAAACACCTGCTTCATCAAGTCCATGTGCCGTAGAAGTATTCAGTAGTCCAAAAGACATAACTATGAACTCATAGTGACCATACCTAGTCCTGAAGTCCATCTTTGAATGTCACTCTCCCTAACTATGAGCCGTGATAGCTGAATTTGAGGTTTATCTTCGAAAGGCACTTAGCACCCCGGCTGGGTCAAATAGGTCATCAATTTGAGAAGGAGATACTTATTCTGATTGTGACTTGTTCAATGTACCAATAATCAAATGCACATCCAAAGGAAATCATCCTTCTTTCAAAAAAGAAAATTGGAGCACCATATAGACTTACTAGGACTGATGAAAACCTTTTCTAGAGATCTTCAACTTCTTCAACTCCTTTAGCTCAAATTGAGCCATTCTTATATGAGGAAATAGATATGGATACATCGTGGAGAATATCAATATATAAGTCACCGCGCTGAGAGACACCAAGAAGATCATCCGGGAATATTCGCAATAGTAACATATAATAGAACTGATCAAGAGTCGTGGTTTTGTGACGTAGAATCTTATGATGAGTTGGCAATCACTCAACTCATTAGACTCTAAATTTGAGTTTTTTTTCTTAGTTCTCAAGTTGATTATTTGTATTTTATGCCCTTACTTTTATTGTGTGCGTATGGTTAAGTTTGAAGAAAAGAGCTAAAATGGGGGCAAACGAAGGAAATGGTTGCAGTGGCAAATGCAGGTCTTAACTGGTGAAACACCAGCTAAAAAGATTAAGGTTACTACCTGTCAGAGGAATGCCACGTGCGGTTCACGAGCCACCGTGGCGGGACGCCGCTCGCCCGCCAATGACACTCAAAAAGAGTTCTAATTGGTATTTAAGGTCCGAAAGTTCACGGATTGGCACGCGAATCACTGAGTGAACTAAGTTCACCGATAATGATCAAGAAGAAGTGCAAGTAGCCGTGGTTCACGATTTCCACCAACCGCCGCCTCCTTCGCCTGCTCCAGTGATGCCACATGGGTAAAATTGTCAATTGCTGAAAAAGGAAGGAACAGTACCCTACTTTAGGGTATAAATAGAAATAGAAGTACATTGCAGAGAGGGAGGAGAAAGAAAGGGAAAAATATATAGAGATTGAGAAATAAGCTACACACATCACATCATCTTTCCTTTTAGATGAAGAGCATCTATTTTCTAGCCATGAAAAGGGGCTTTGATTGAAAGTTGTAAAGATAACCTGCTCTCTTTCTTCTTTGGTATTATTTATTTTCAACTGTAGTTGAATGATAATTGTGCTTTTTATTTATCTACTCTTCTTATTAAATCTAATGTTGCTTTCGATGATTATGTTTTGAATTTCTTCACAGGAGAGCTAAAATCATTAACTAGAGGTGTGGTGATAAATACTTTATTAGATCAAGGTTGGGAGTTAATCTATAATGTTCACTAGTAAATCTGGCTAGATTCCTTTCAATCATTAATTAAGATCCATTGATGATATGGGTCTATCTATACTTTCACTATTGCCTCGGGAGAGAATAATTAAGTATTGAAAGGGAATCTAGTCAGTGTGTCTAGACGTAAGGTTGTAAAATTAGTCAGTAATAGCTGAAATTACTTCCTCCTTCCCAATTAGCAACTAATAGCTAAGAATAGTGAAGTTGCTAATCCAACTCAATCGAAAGTGTTAAAATTGGCAAACTAGAGTTTGAAAATTCTAGTTAGGGGTAACCATTGTGGGGGAGCCGAGGCTACCTATTTCTCGAGAGATTATTTATATTTATTGAACATATGAAGCTGTAACTCCGGTCCATCCCAATCTAATTAGTATCATATACTCCGCACCTCTAGTATTTTATAAATATTATCTACAACTTAGCCGATTCTTCTAGTTTGAATTCACTAAAGAAATTTGTAGTACTTCTCTCAGAAAGTTTATTCCCCCATTTCTTATTTTATGTTATATTTATATGGGTGCAAGCTAAAATCAACTCTTCAATCGACACTTGAATTCATCACTCCCTAGTCCTCTAGCACTACCCTATTACCTGTCGTTATTTGTTTTGATAGAACGATCGTGTATATTCTTTTGATTTAGGATATCTGACGTTATCAAAATGGCGCCGTTGTCGGGGACTCGCCGCTTGATGATCTTGTGATGATTGTTGGGCCTAAATTATGTGCACTCCAGTTACTTGATTTGATTTTATGCCTTGTTGTTAGATCTAACCACCTCATGAGCCATCACTCCCAAGGTGAGATAGCCTGTGGAGGGGAACATGGAATTTAATGAAGATAATCCGGTGATAGTGGAAGTTGTAGGTGTCATTCGCCTACCATCGACAGAGGGAATGCGTGCTCCATGTTACTAGCACTACGTTGCACTTATTGCATTTAAAGGGCTTTTGGTGGCAAACCAAGCGAAGATGGAAATCACATTTGAGGAATTTCTTAGAAATTTTCCATCCTTCGTAACATAACAAACACGCTCAAGAGTCAATCAAGCTGAGACTCTTCCTTTCTCATCGATTAGCAACAATGTGGGCCGAGGAATCCGGGTGTATTACTGGGAAAGATAACTGGTATTTACAAGATCAGTTTTTCCCACCCTCAAAGATGCTAATCGAGGGATGATATCAAAAACTTCTCGCCAAGAACAAGGAGAGCCTTGAGGCATGGTTAAGGTTTAAAAGAAGGTTTCATTGCCCAAATCATGGAATACCGGATAAGTGCTTCTCTAAAGTTTCTATAGGGCCTTTGATTAAATCAACAAATCCATTGCCAACAACTTAGTTGGGGGATCAATCATGGACAAAACTTATGGGTTAGCCAATGCTCTTCTTGAACGAATGACAAAACAACAGTATTTGGCACAAGGGAGACGAGTGTGTCCACTCATGAGATCAACTCATGCATTGGTGTATGGAGTTGTGGAAAAGGGATGATGCAGGGATGAGAACTGCCAAGATGACATACACTATAATTGATGACCAAGCATGAGATGGGAGTGTCCAAGGTAGTAAATGTTGTGGGAATGCAAGGTCCCCTGCAATTGAGAGCCTTCACCCCTAAGATATTACGAAGAAATGCCAATACGGGTAACCAAATGGTAGGGCCTGAATTGATATCATGAGAAACCAAGGCCCGGTGGTGCCCATGGGATGATAACTAAGGGTGGAGAAATCATGAACAACAAGGATTGCCTAGCGAATGAGAGGTGGAACAATAGAGAGCCAAACCAAGAAATCGTGATCCTTACCATCAAAGTGCAAATCCATACATTCCACCTCCTAAGGTTGGAAACTCTCAAAACTAGCCAAAGAGTAAGTGATGCTTGGGCTGCTCCAAATTGAAGACATGCTCTCAAGAGTTATGGAGAAGGTGGAGTCGACCATGGAGTGAAAGAATTAAGAGGGAGGTGCTAAACTTTGCCTAAAACAATGAGTTCACACTCGGTGCATCCATCAACAGCTCCTTAAGGCTCAAATGAATCACCTATCAACCCAAATGAACCCAAAAATAAAAGGAACATTACCTAGCGAAACAATGCCTAATCCGAAAAAAAAGATGGTCAATGTTTGGCTATTGTCACTAGAAGGGTAATAGGATTGAGATGCTAGGGAAAGCCTAGTGAGGTGAAGAAACCAGCAGTTGAGGAAGATGAGGGTTGATAAAATGCCAATGATTCCGGAGAATGAAGAAAAGATTTATCAAGAAACAGAGGAAAAGGATGATGATACATCTATGGGATGATGTGGTGAAGGGCATGAAGTCCCCGATTGATGATATAGTCAAGAAAGATTCCCAAAGGTTCATATCCAAAATGACTTACCAAGAAAAGAAGGAAGATCAATTTACGAAGTTTGTTGACATGTTTAAAGTTGTCTAAACATACCATTAGTGGAAGCTTTGATCCAAATGCCTAGTTATATGTTTAGAAAGACTGTTGAAAAAGAAGAAGGTGGTTGATGCTGGAAATGAAGAGAAAACCCACCATCAGAGGCAAAAGAATGATGAGCAACCTGCCTCAAAAGAGAAGACCTCAGCAGCTTTATAATTCAAGCAAAATTGGATTCAGGTGTGTTTAAGAAGGCTCCATGTGATTTCAAGTATAAATATGATGTCCCTGCTTATTTTCAAGAAATTAGCTTCCTGATGTACGAAACCAACATCGATGCGGCTACTAATGGCGTATAGGTCAATCAAAAGACCTCGTAAGTGTGGTGTATAAGATGTACTCAAAGCAGTTGAAAGTTCATTCTCTGACCGATTTTGTTATTTTGGATTGTGACATGGATGGAAGTTCCCATTATTTTGGGAAGAACTTGTTAGATATACGTGAGAGCAAACAGATGTGGAGCTTGAGAGAGTTAAAAAGTTTTGGTTGGTGGTGAGGAAGTCACCTTCAAGGTATGTTCAATAAACTCCACCCAAATGCAAGGGAAATTGGAGTATTGCAAATTAATGATGAGGATAAGGGAGGAATGGAGCGAGACGGGCGTATGATGACCTGTCGAAAATGAAGAATTGAAAGGAACTACATCGTGCCAATGAATTTATAAATAAGGCGCTTCTTTGGGAGGGGGTAACCCAAGTTTTTATTGACTGATGTGGTGTTTTTGTTGTTTGGTATTGTGTAGGGACTTGAGAAATGAGAAGAAAGTGAGGTAAATCATGATGGAGTGATGTCAGGCGAGAGACCGACAAGCCACGGCCTCGGCAATATGGATCACCAAAGATAAGGGAGCCCAAAGAAGAAATATGTGTGTCAATCAAAGCATCGGGGATGGGACACCGACGAATTGCTAACCGATTCATGGGTCGCCAGTTGTACCCGGTCCGAAGTAGAACACCGGGTTTAGGCTTAGATTCTAAGGATGACCGACGGGCCGCAGCCTCACTCGTGGACTGCCAAAAGGCCCTATGGAACCAATTCACTAGGTACAGAATAAGTTCAAATGCAAAGTAGAGGCGATCGCTAGTTCATCGTCGATCGTGCCTGTCCCGAATTAAAATGAGGAATTTAAAAGGACTATCCGACAAAATCTCATAAATACTTTCCCAGTTTCTCCCTAATTCTTCAAATATTCCAAATAGCTTCCTTTTTCCCAACATTTTCTTTCCATTTTGTCTCTCCATTACCCAATATTCCCTATTCCCCCATGGGCACTTCATTTTCACCCTCTCCATTTTCCCACCTTTTCAACTTCTAACTCCCCACCAACTCACCCACATTAAACTCCCCACGCTCTCAACCTATCACATTCCCATTTTTCATCTATAAATACCCATAAATATTTCACCATCAAAATACTCTACTCTTACTATCTACTCTATACTCACTTAAGGGTTCTCCTGCATTCTTGAGCTATTTTGCCTTTTTTGAGGCTAGGAAGAGTGTGGAAATACTCTTCCAATTTGCAAATACTTTTGACCTGCTTAATTTGAATATGGTTGTTATGATTTTGTAGGAGTACTATTTTCCTCTTTGTTAAAATTTTGAATGTGTTGTGCTTGTGATTACGTGTATGTGCTTTTCTGATAAGATTATGAATAGGGTGAGTCTGATAACTCATTTACGTTAAGTACCACGCTTTTCCTAATGATAGATTGGGTGACACAAATCTTAAGGGCTTAAACGCTAAGGAATATGCAAGAAAAGAGTATAATTGCTTGTCTTTTGATTGTGGGTGAAAATTTGTAAATGGGTGTTTGTGTGAAAGGGGGTCAAGTTTAGATAGACAAAGTTCAGTTATTCGCTAGTCCTATTCACTAAACACCGCTGAGGCGCCCCAAGCAACTCGAAATTGGCATGGCACGAGTTAATCCCACGCTATATTGGCGGTGCGCGAAATGTGACTGTGAAACGCCGCGCTTGGAACAGACGAAATGGCCATATTTCCCAAAGGTTCTCGTTACATGTGCTGCCTAGTTGGCTGCTCGCAATTGCCTTCAAACTATTGATTATTTGCCACACTTTACTTTTCAAGGATTGTTTGATCATCATTTTCTTCTCATTTTCTTTAGATTAGTTTCTTTACTCTAATTTCTATTTAAATATCTTGTCACTAACATACTTTTTGCCGAAACACAAATCATGTCATCCTAGGTCATCCTGCAAGAAGAAAAGGCCCTTGCTTCATCTGCTAGCAAGGGCAAAGGAAAGCAAAGGTTATCGCACGTACAACAAAGGTGGCTATTATTCTATGTGTTCCTAACATGAAGGAGCACTATGTCATTTACCAAGGATGCTCTATCACTTGTAGAGAAGAGGTTCCGACTGGCCGGGTCAAGGGTCACTTCCTCAATAGAGCAATGGAGTAATTCACCGACCGACAATGGAATGCATTTACAACCCTTTGCCGCCGTATACTCACCCTAGCCTTGTCATTGAAGTTTTATGCCTCCTACCAGGACCGCCAAGCTTAAAAAACATACTATGGCTTAGCACGCTAGAGTGGGGGTCAACCACGGCAAAGATCGAGGGAGTAATGATATTCACTATTCACAATGATTTTCACGACAGAAGGTTCCTAAGATGAAGGGACGTCGCACAAATTAAATGTACTAGTATATAAGGCTGAACTCGTAAACATGTAAGATAAAAATAATAACTAGGCTAAAAATAAGGAGTAGCAATAACCCTAATTCCAAAATGTAAAAAACCCCGAGAAAACTCATTATTGAAGTGTAAATGAAACCATCTAATGCACAACAAATACTATAATCGAAATGCCAAAGAGACAACCAACCATGTAAACTACATACACTGGGTCTAGCCAAAGTGTACTACACTGGGTAAAAATAAAAATGCATCCAACAAGGTACCACACCAAAAGAAAATAACAAGACTTCAAATCAAAAATACACCAAAATCAATAAATCTTATATAAAAATCATAAATGGAGCCGATATGGCTTATACCGGACTACCAATACATACAACATAGAAATGATTTAATACTAAACATTTGGCCTGTATAGGCCTCCTTCGTAATGTATAATTGGAACTGAGTACATATAACATGTAGTTAGAAAATAGAACTTAAATGAATGTATGAAAAACTTTTTATAAATCATAAGGGAACTACAAACATCTAAGAGTTTCAATAAAATTTATAATGGTGTCTGGTGACACAGGAGCTCAAACCGCTAGCTTGTCGTCAGCTTTATGAAAGGGACATGAAATCTCCCCTTGGCCTGACATATCTTTCATAACATACACATAAGATAAAGGATAAACTATAACCAGGTAACCCTAATTCGATAAGCTCGTTTTACCCTCTCAATAGCTTCACATTTATGGCTTAAAAATCACATGATGTCCTATCTTGGCTCTTTTCACCAATTTTCGTTAGAAACCAGACCTTAAGCATATTTAACATCACATATATATACACATGACATACAGTAAGGACCATCTAACAATGCCCACGCCGGGTCTCCAACTCAATGTACACAACTACGACAACAATCAACACAATATCATCACTTTAGATGTCTCATTCTAGCCATAACTTAAAATTTATCCTCAATAAAACATGGAAATTTAAAGATTAAAATGAAGCTTAACATACTGTCTCAAGAATTTTAAATTGGTTTCTGTCTCATTCGATTCAAAACACACGAGTCAGCTTAAAAAGAATGATAGACTCGGCGCCTACATACCTTTCTCCGATGAACTTTTCTCTCTAGCCGATTTCCTATCTCAATGATCAGCCTTCAACCTCCTTAATCCATTGCTTTATAGGCCAACGACAAGCTACTAATCTATAAATAAAATTCAACCAAAAATAACTAACCAGATAAGCCACAATAGCAACAACAATAATACAAGAACATCAACAACATTTATCCATTTTCTCAAATTAGTTTTCACTAACTTTTGAGGGAAAAGGAGGGAAATTTTTACCTGCTTTTTCTGTAATATACTCCCTCTCAATATGAAGCATAATTACATCAAAATAAACAGCCAAACATCCTAAGGAAAACGAGCAAACTTGTTAACAACAGTCCATCGGCAACCTACTTAGCCGCCACTCAGGATTTTTGCTTTGGTAATTTGAGAGGTTTAAAATTGGTGAAACTTTACTTTTTCTAATAATTTTAACACCTACTCAAATATGGATGTATAGGAAGGCTAAAAAGATTTTGAAACACAGAAAACTTCTTCAAAACTCTTCTCAAAACAGTTCCAAAATGTGCTCTAACATACTTGGCAAGGTAACTTCAACTTATCTTGTGATTTTTCTTGAACTTTGCTTGATGTTCCTCGTTAATTTTCTTTGTCCTAGCTGCTAGAATTGAGGGAGAAATTGAATCCTTAGCAAGGTTTGATTTAGATTTAGGGCTGAAAATGTTTTCATGTTAAAAGTCAGATTTTAAGTAAATAGGGCGGTGGAGGCGCTAGGGCGCGTCATGTCCACATCACCGCTCGCATGGTTTGCAAATGCCCATAACTTACTCCGAACTCCGATTGACAAGTAGTTTGATGTTATGAAAACTAAATCAAATACCTTAATTTTATAGGTCGTCAAGCTTCTAATCCATTATATATAGGGAGATATGATCGCTTAAAGTTTACCCTTACTTATGAAATTCACATACTTTTATTTTGATCATACACATTTCCCTTGTCATCTACGACCTCATCTTTTAACCTAGCATAAAATATCAAATAATCACCAAAAATTTTCTAGGGTGTAATACTCAAAATCAAAATTCATTAAACAACTAGAGTACCAATGGGCCAAATGTATGCACCCTTAATCAAAGAAAGATTGGGGTCTCAAGCGATATAGTGTAGAATCTGAGGAAAGAGAGCCACCGCATGGCCACTACAACAAAGGTTTACAGAAAGTTCAAGATCACTCCCACGTTGCAGAACAAGAAGTAGATTTAGCCTTAGAAACAAAGCTTGCAGCTGAAGAGCAGGAGGAGACGCTAAACCCGCTAAGCCTATAGAGCCAAAAGTGATAGAGAGCAAAGGAGGGAGATGAAAGCAAAGGGAAAGGAGAGGAGGTGGTTAAGACTTTGACTCAAATTCTAAGACCTCCACCTCCATTCCCGCAGGTTGAAAAAGAAGGTGGAAGGTGGAAAACCTGCCATTCATCTCCATGTTAAGCGCTTGTTAGTAATATCCTACCAGTGGAAGCCCTATAGATGCCGTGCTATGCCAAGTCATAAAGGACTTGGTCATGAAAAAGAGGACTGTCAAGAGGAACTGACAACATTCATCACCCCAACATGATCTCTTCATCTTTGCCGGTTCGAAAAAAGAAGATCCAGGTGCATTCACACCAATGCACCACATGTACCTTCTTCAACTTCGCCTGAAGCTCATGTGATTTGGGTGCCAACATCAACTTGATGCCGCCGGGATATGTATGAATAGTTGGTCTTGGGAGCCCCCAAAATTGACGCATTATGAGATTGTTAATGGTAGACCGTTTAGTTAGGAGGCCTGTGGTATCCTATGTGATGCAGTTAAGGTGGAGCAATTTTATATTTCCTATCATTATCTTGGACTCAAAAGTGGAATTTGAAAACCTTATTCTTGGTAGGTCATTCCTAGAAATCGGAAGAGCATTGGTGGATATAGAGAATAAGAATTACAAGTTTAGACTGACAACAAAGTGGTAAGGTTTAGTGTCTCAGAAATCCATGAAAACAGAGACATGAATATAGTCTCGTTATTGATGTCATTGATGAAGGGATAGTTGAATCACCCCCGAAAGAGAGCTGGCCAGTTAACATTCTAGCGGTTGTGATGATAAATTTTGTTGATGATCAAATTTAAGAGTAGGAAGAGGTAGTGAACGCTTTAGTGGTGGATGGGGTCTTATTTTTGCTCAAAGAAGCTTGATTTTCGGGATTTAAAGAATAGACCCACTTCTCCAAGAAACTTTGTTAAAGTACCACCAAGGCTGGAGTTCAAAGCACTATTTGGTCATCTCAAGATGTGTTCTTGGAGATAATAACACAATTCTGCCTATTTATGGTAAACATCTAGTAGAATGGCAAAGCTGAAGCTCTAGCTTCCATGATGAGAAGGTATAATAGAGCAATTACATGGACAATTTCTATCATTATTGGATCTCTGTGTTATGTACCTGGTAAAATTTAGTTAAAGAAGATTGTGCCCCAACTAGAGAACACCAAATACAGACTCAATGCACCAATGTAAGAGGTGGTAAAAAAGAGAATTAAATGGTTGGATGCATGTGTCATATACCCAATCTCTAACAAATAAAATGTGTGAGCCCACCATAATACACCCTAAAATGGAGGCATGACTATTGTGGCAAATGTGTGAAAATGAGTTTCTTCCATTGGAGACCTATCACTTTAGTTGGCATGTATATACTAATTTAAATTGAAACAATTGGACACTCAAGAATCACTTTCCAATACCATTTATTGATCAAATGTCAGATAGGTTACAGTGAAGAGGGTGCTATTTCTTCCTAGATGGGTATTTCGATGTAAACTGAAATATCAATTGCACCAGAAGATGAAGAGTAGACAATGTTCACTTGCAATGGTGGAATCTTCCTTTCCGACGCATTCTATTTGGGTTATGCATGGACTCCACACTTTCTGTGCTAAAGGATGTCGATATACCGATATGGTGTATTTATTGCATTGGAGGCTTTTATGGATGACCTCTTAGTCATAAGTGATACTTTGAACACACTATTTGGCCAATCTTACCAAGGCCTTAGAGGATGTGAGGTAAAGAAAATTTGTGTTAATGAGAAGTGCCATTTTATCATGGATTGAAGGAAATTCTTCTAGGCCACAAGATATTAGAAAATGGATTAGAAGTGGATAGGGAAAAGATTGAGGTGATTAAAATTTGTCTCACCAATCTTGGGCAAGGGAGTGAGAATCTTGGGTCATGAGGATTTGCAAACGATTCTCATAAAGGAATTCTCAAAAATAGAAAATCCATTGTGCAAGTTGTTAGAGAAAGAGATCAAATTTGTGTTTCATGAAGAGTGCCTGAAAGCTTTTAAAAACTTGAAAGCAAGGTTAGTGGTTGCCCCACACAATTGCACCGTATCATCTAAACCATTTGAAGTGATGTGATGCTAGTGGGGTTACACTACTGTGGTTGGGAAATGAGGGTACTTCCACCCATCTACAGTGTGCTAGCAAAGCATTTATTGGGGCACAAAAGAACAACACAAAGGACTACAGGAGTCGGGCCGCGCTGATTTTTGCCTTTGAAAATCTGGGCATATTTTCTGGCACCACAGCTATTGTGCACACCGATCATGTCGCCTTCAGATATCTCATGGCAAAGAAAGATGCAAACCAATGCTTAAAAGATGGCTCCTTCATCGTAAGAATTTGACTTTGAAGACAAAGACCGTAAGGGATGAAATCATAGTGGATCATCTATCCAGACTTTAAGATGAGGGAAGAGTAAATAAAATGATAAGGAGATTGATGACTAACTCCTTGATGAATAGGTATCAGCTACAACAATAATCTCATTCCATGGTTTCGATTTTGCTAATTACATTATTAGTGATATGATGCAAGAGGGATTTAACTTTCCACCAATGAAAATGTTCCTTCATGATATGAAAATACTTCCCGGGATGAGCCATATTTGTTACAAGCATGTGCTAATAACCTAATAAGGACCGAAACCGTAAATGTTGTGTATCTTGGAGGCATGCTATTCATCTCTCGTTGGGGACACCATGGGTTGCTCGGATGGCCCGTAAAATTTTGTAGTATGGGTACTACTTACCTTCAATACATCAAACTTGCTCCATATGATTAAGTGTGAAGGCATATGATCAATGCGTAGACAAGAGATATATCTAGAAGGAAAATGAAATTACCTGCGACCCCGCTCTAGAAGTGAAATTATTCAAGCGGGGCATAGACTTCTAGTGGGGTCAAGCTTGTGAGCTCATATGGTCAGAAGTAGATTTTGCAGCAGTGGAATATGTCTCAAAGTGGGTGAAGGCCGTTGAATTGAAGATAACAATGGAAAAAGTGTTGCAACTTTCTTAAAGAAGAACATCTTCTCGCTGGATTGATACTCCAAGATCTATTATCAAACATGGGGAGTCCCATTTTTGCAACAAGTTTTTGAAAAGGGGCGGTCGGCTAAAGCGCTGGTTAATCAACACAAAATGAGTTATCCCCTATCATCGCCGCCTAGTAGGCAAGGAAAGTGTCAAACCGAGCTTAAAACCTTCCTCACAAAATAATAAATGCCAATCGATTAGATTGGTCTCAAAAACTTGATGATGCATTATGGCCACTAACAACATTCAAAATGCCTATTTTGGATGTCTCTGCATACAAGTTAGTATTGGGGAAAAAGCTTTACATCCGTTTAATTGAGTTAGGAATATATGGCTAGGTGGGTGCTCAAGAATCTATATTGGAGCTAGAGCTATAATGTATTTGAGGTTGACTGATTAATGATGGACACTCGTCTTAGTGCATAAGGAGAGGGTTTCTTGTACAAGGAAAAGATGAAGTTGTATCATGAACAGAGGATTGAAAAGAGGTGTTTAGCATTGATATCTGTGGTTATTGTTAAATTCTAGACTCGATCTATTTCCAGGAAAATCTCGATCAAAATGGTCCGCCCATTCAAGTGACACAAGAAATTTCTATCCGGAGCTGCTATTAAGCTTGAAAATAAAAAAGGGATCACTAAAGTGATAAAATGTAGTACAGTACTATGGAGCAGAGGAGGCAAGGTGTTGGAATTTGTGTACCTTGATGAAATCTAAGTAATCAAGGTACTTAGTCGTGCTACGATGTTAAATTAGGGAAGTCTCCCATATGAGGCAACCCAAATGGTGTCGTATTTTGAATGTAATGTTTGTTTGATATGATATTGAACTTGTTTGAAAAGGGTGTTATGTGCAGTGTATTCCTAAAGTAGGTGACGACAAAATTGACTCACTATCCTAGACTCGACGGGCTATCAACATGAAAACAAAAAAGTGTTCTAGATAAGCTCCGACGCACGAGTTGACGGAGCCGTCGAGCCCGATGAGCCATTAGCTGCATTCGTAAGTGATTAAAAACATGAAATATGGATAAGAGCGAATGATGGGAGTTGATGGAATGTCATCCCGTGACTGACCGCAATCTCCGTCACCGTGAAAGTGAAAGCAAGTCGTTTCCAACATGATGATGTTGACAACGTCATACACTCGATGGACCATCCGAATCTCCATCATGTAAATAGCTAAGTAAAATCCTAAAGCCCTACCCAACCAATCAAACCCTTCTATCCTTGATCCGACCCACTTTCTTTCCTAATTACCCCGATCCATTTTAATTTTTTTCCTTAGTTCATTTTATCTTTCCTTCGCCTCCCACTTCTTCAAGCCCATGACTTCAATCCATACGATCAATCCCAACATCCATTTAATCTCTTCCATTCCCCATTTGAATTGTTCCTTAAATTGTAGTGTCCACTGAATAGTAGTGAACGAGCCTTGTGCGATTTCTGTGCTTATCTCGCCCAAACACAGAGGGGGTGTGTCGTATATGTTTCATTCTTGTTCACAGTGTGTGGGGTGAATAATATAAGTGGTGATGGGACTATAGCAGCATTCTATGAAATTGATCTCGTCATGCTTCATATCTCGTGATAGGTTTGTAACTAGGAATTTCTATATTGAATATGTGTCGAGTGAGGTATGAAATAGAAATCTAAATCAGAGCAAAATGGCCAGCCTCATGATGGATTAAGAAGATATTCCTAAGGGAAATAGTTGAATTTTTGTCGATTTTATCAAGGTTTTAGCATTTGTGGAGTGCATGGATGGGATGTTTGAGTACCCACCATAATTGAACACAAAATGGTCACTTGATGAGATTATTGGCAGGTCATTACATGTCCTACTGACTAACCAGAGTGGCCGTAAGCTTTGAACCGTGCAAAATTTCCTACAATCTGATGGGGTGATGGAGCGCTATCAAGATGATGGACCATCACATTGACCATCACTTGTAGTTTCCAACGATGGATCAAGTTAAGTGTGACAGAGTAGCCGACGCAACCACCACACGTGACGGACCATCGTCTTGCACCGCCACTTTTGTAAAATTATGCACATACTGGATGCAATTTGATGGAGGAACTAACTGACTATCACTTTAGTTATGGCCCATCATCCACTCCATCATTGAAGTCTTACCTTCGCTAATTTTCATTATTTTCGTTACGCTTCCGATTATCTTGGCACTAATGGTTCGGCTATTTGGCAGGAATCATGCCACCTAGTTTCAACCTACCAAGGGGGTGCAAGAAAGAGGATTGAGAGAACCAAGTTGCTCGCCACCTCCGAGATGAAAACACCAAATTTGAGGGAGAAGTACAGGAGGTTGGAAGTAAGGAATCACCCAAGGGTTACCAAACTAGATTTGTAGCTAGACAATAATTTGCAAATCCCCTACCATGAGGGAGATGACTCTTCAGATGATGGATCTAGTTCAAGTAGGTAACAGGCTGATTCAGATGAAGGGAGGGCGAGGCCACCAGTTCCAAGGTACCAACGCAACAAGCAAGGACTTTTATAAAGGCAAAAATGCTAGATTCGTGGACACCAAGGTCAAAGTAAAAGGGCCAGTACTTCCAAGAGGGCCTCACTATAATACTAAGAGGAAATTTCAAATACGCATTGCCGAGGGAAGTGAGGATTATCGACTCAATCGCTTGAGTACCTAGATATTGACAAAGTATGTTGTATTGCCCGGGATGGATGAGTTGCAATGCCCCTAAGCCCCAAGATCGACTCCATGAGTTGCAATGGAAATTTAGATATTTTGCACCAAATCAAAGAACGGTCACACAGACCAAAGGGGGATGACCATGAGTCATTAAGCGACTCGTGGTAAGGTCATGATCAGACCCTACGATTCGCCAGCCGCCCGGTGGTCAAGATTGGTAAAGGGTCAATGGTTTTTGGATAGTGGAGACCACGAGTCGTGGTCACCAATGATGATCCATTAGGTTCCTCATGGGGACCCTTTCAGGAAGAAGTGGAAGTGCACTACAACTTGAGGCCAACAGTCATGGTCCAAGGTGACGACTCATCTAGTCCCTCATTCGAACTAGTAGTCAGCTATTTTCTACAAGTTTAATACTAAGGGTTTTTCCATAATTCCTAAGGATCCTAAGACTTAAACTACATCAAGAAGATATGAAAGAAGAGTTTTAAGAAGGGTAAGTTCATTTAGGGCATTCTTACTCATGTATGCAAGAGTAGGAGTTCAGAGAGGTGATCAAGGCTAATTCTTCAAGGGTTTTCCATCCAATTCTTATTGGGTAATTAGAAGTTGTAGAATCAAATCCTTTCAGGTATGTAAGGATTTGAATGGGTGAATTTGTTCACAATTCCATTCCCAATCCTCTCTAAATCATGAAAATTCCTATGTTGGTTCTAAGGGGGTTTTAATCCAATGCATGAATTTCCTAAGTCTATGTCACGGGTATGAGCCAAGTATTTTAATTGATGTATTATGATTCATCACAAGTTTTATCATGTTTTCAATTACTAATAATTGTTACTAGCTTTACAAATTATGATGCCCCTTCATGAAGGATTTATGAGAAGTTGGGATTTATGATGTGTGCTCAATTATGATGAATTATTGATGAGAAAAGCATCTTTTCAAGCTACGCATGTTATTAATCATGTTTTAAAGTGAATGTAGTTATCTTCAAGCATGTCCAGACAAGGGTTATATGTCTAAATATGATTTATGATTCATGTTAATTAGCTTACCACATGATTTCGGAGCTCAGGGGACTTCAATTTTACTCAGATTGTATGGTTTGAGCCAAGTGCCCCACCCGTATGATTTAGATTTATTATTCAATTTTCGTTGAAAAATGATGAGATATATGTATGTTTTTGGGAGTAGTTTCTAGCACCAGTAGGCTATGGGCCGCCAACCTGATGCCCTTAACTCGTACCAACGTAGGTTTACTTGTCGTGGGACCTCCTTTGAGCTCCCCGCCCCAAGGGGGCCTTCAAATTGATACCGCATCATGGTAGCGCTTCGCCCCCGCTAAGGCTTCTTTAGACGCCTACTACTTGAATGTAATAGACAAGACCACATAAGCTCTTATCATGGTAAAGTAGGTTACAAGATTAGTCTCCTATTATTCCTCAGGTTTTCAAGGCTATGAATGTTTATCATTCAAGATATATACATATATATGTTCTAAAGGTTGTTTGACCGCACTTTTTTCAATTTTACATATTGATTATCAAATTTCAACTGGGTCATTCAATTCAATTATGATGTTATGTTATGTTCGTATCATGATTCGTAAAAAATAGAATGTGATCCCTACTCTCAAATTCTTGTTTATTATGATATGTTTTATGCATGTTTTAAATGATTTTACTTATTTAATAAGTTTTACTTACTTTGCGTACTGTACATTTTATGTATCGACCACACTCTATGTTGTATCATTTCGTGGACAAGCCCCTGCACTGCACCTCGCCCTTGTCCCTAGAAGGACTTTGGAGTTAGCATCCGCATTCGTTTGTGAGTCCTCTTCCCCCGAGGACCATTCTTTATTAGTTTTATTTATGTATTCAAGACGTAATTGTAGAGTTAGTTTTGATCTTGTCCCATCAACTTATAAGTATTAGAGGCTTTTTTTTTACAATAGAATGTAATCCTCTTCAAATTCATGTGCATTTCGATGTTGTGCTTATTTTAGACTTTCACTAAGTTTATCATGTTGATCTTGCACTTTTAAGGAGTGAGTTGTGACGTTATGTTCGTGCCATGGGTCGACTTGGTGTCCGGGTTGCTTGTCTCGGTCTCGCATCCGGCCTATGTTCGAGCCGTGACAAACTCGAGCACGAGCAATAGGCCTTGAAGCATCTCAGTGGTGCATGAGTTTCACGCCACATATTTTTTAATGGTGTGAAGCACCACACTTATGATGAAGAGGCTATGAGATGTTTAGGAAATGTTTCCTACTTTCATGATCTATGCCGTAAAAGGAAATGTCTCTCTATCCTCCTAACTCGCTCTATTCACAATTGCAGACCATTCCTCCCTATAGAGTAAACGAGGAGAAATGGAACCTGGAGATGTCCACGCAGGATGGAAATGGGACGGGCACCAAAAGAACCACAAGCCTAAGAGCACCATGCAATCGGAATCTATTTCTCCCATACTAAATTTAGTAAACATTTAGATGATAGCGCAGCCTTGACCGCTACTTGGCCAACTAAGAAAAGGCGCATGTACTACGTAACGGGAACGCGATGGCATTAGGAGTCAGAGATTTCTAAGGATGAATCCCACTATAGTTTCTTAGATCCAAGGTGGACAAGGATCCATATGAGTTAATCGACAAGATTGTGAAGATCACTTCCAAGTAACGAGGGTGAATGGAGTGGACTATCCGGACATGGATTATAGGACCGCTATGCTCCATTAGGGCAAGGATTTCCTTAGATAGTCCTAAATGGCCAAAGCAGAAGGAAGGTGGTGAACATGAGGGAGAGAGGCAAGAGGGCCAAGACATATAGCTAGATTCTCTCAACCGAGACTGTGGTGGGGCACTACGCAGCCCCACCTCGAGATCATCGTCCTAGTATCTTCATCCATGAGTGTGCCATCTAGGCCTAGTCCCGATCATAAGGGACAAGCATCAAGCTCTAGGGGTCAAAGCAAAGAGCCCGCAGATTCCAATATTTCAATTTGTGACCTGTGTGGCTGAGACACACTATGTCAAGGCTTAGTGGGCAGCTGTGTGCTTGCTTCTGTGTGGGAATCCCTTTATTACATGCTTAGAGACTACCTAACATCCAGAGCCATGATGTGGTCGAGGCCCGCTCTTCTAGTTCAAAGAGCTACACCGCACGCCCATCTCGCAGGGAGCATCTACTTAGTGCCAGTGATGATAACACCGTACATATCCTATGCCTTTGGCATCCCCGCCAGATAAAGGAGGACTCATACGTGCTACTGTATGTTACGATTTTCCACCTTGATGTTTACAGTGCTTTGTTAGATCCAAGGGCCACTTTGTCCTTTGTTACGCCCTTTGTTGCTAGTAGCTTTGGAGTCACCCGAATCTTATCGTAACCCTTCTCACATCTCTATTCAAGTTGGTGATTCAAATAGCTAGACGGGTGTATAGTAATTGCTCGGTCTCATCTCCTCTTCGTAAAGTCACCTTAGCAGCTCTAGTAAAGTTAGCCATGATCGATTTTGATGTTATCCCAGCATGGATTGGCTATTTTCATGTTATGCCTTAGTTAATTGTAGAACCCGTGGGAAGAGAGAGTTCGATTTTCTGTGAGTCACTTAGAATAGAAGAGGCAGTTCGCCAGCTCGTAGGTCGCATGATTCCTACCTCAAGGCCTATAAGATGATTTCCAAAGGTTGCGTGCACCATCTAGTTAGGGTTAAGATTCACATACGATACCCCTGTCTATCGAGTCAATTCAAGTAGTACGTGAGTATCCGGTATGTTCCCCGATGATCTACCGAGCATTCCCCTTGATAGGGAAATTGATTTTGGTATTGGTCTCACCGACACACATGAGCCTTGGCATTTTATTCCTCCATATAGAAGGGCTCCAAATGAGCTAAAGGAGTTGAAAGATCGCCTGAAGGACCTTCTAGACAAGGGTTTCATTAGACCTAGCAAGTCTCCATGGGGTGCACCAATTCTCTTTGTCCGCCGATATGGTTCTCTTTGTATGTATTGATTATCGAGTAATTGATCAAGGTCAAAATCAAGAAAAGGTATCCTCTCAAGGATTGATGATTTATTTGACCAACTTGTGGTGCCATGCTTTTCAAAGATAGACCTCAGATCCCACTACTGGTTCAAGATGTTGACATTCGAAATAGCTTTCAAAACTCGGTATGGTCACTATGAGTTTGTAGTTAGCACCGTATTGGGCTAACAAATGCTCCAACTTTTATGGACCTGATGAAAAGGTGTTCAAGCCATATCTAGACATGTTCGTGATCGTGTTCATTGATGAAACTTTATATACTCCTGAGCAAGGAGGAGCATGCCACTTATTTGAGGGCAGTTGCACTCTTGAAGGATCTTCACATTGTATGTAAAATCATGCAAAATGTGAGTTTTTATTAAATTTGTTTGTAGTCATGTGGTGTCTAGTGAGGGTGTACAAGTAGACTCTCAAAAGATAGAAGTGAAGTGAATACTGGGCTCCAGATCTCTAACCTTCGTATATCGTGGAGTTTCTTGGGCTTAGCCGGCTATTGGAGATTTATTGAGGGGTTTTCTACCTACGCACGTTGACTTAACCGACCTTAAGAAGGTAAAGTTCCAATGAATGGAGGTTTGTGAGAAGAGCTTCCAAGAGGTTAAGGCTTGACTCACCTCAAAGACTTGCTGACCTCACCTGCCGCATGGAGGGTTTTGCCTATCATGATGCTTCAGGACGGATTGATGTGTATTGGATGAGTACGTAAGGGTCATAGAATATGTTTCTAGCCAGCATGAAAAGAATTACCCAACTCATGATCTTGAATTCGTTGCGTTGTATTTGCCTTGAAAATGTGGAGATACTACTTGTACCAGGTCTATGTAGATGTGTTTACTGACCATATGAGCCTACAATATGTGTTTACTCAAAAGTATCTCACTCCTACACAAAGGAGGTGGTTGGAACTATTAAAGGATTATGATATGGAGTGTCCAATACTGTTCTGCAAAGCCAATGTAGTGGCTGACGCCCTTAATAGATTATCTATGAGAGTATGTCCCATGTAGAGATAGAGGTACTCGGGCCATCTCCTGGGCTTTGGAGATCTTTCAAACGACTTGTACTCAAGTCAAGCTTAGCATACCTTACCTACAAACAAACATGGTCGCGAGAGACTATTTAGACTCTTGAGGATATGTTGAGAGCCTATGTCATTGATTTCAAGGGTAGTTGGGATGACCATTTGCCTCTCATTGAGTTTGTATAAGCAACAACAACTACCATTCTAGCATTCAAAATGGCTCGTCAAGATCTTTATGGGTGAGATGTAGATCATCTATCAGTTGGTCTCGAAGTTGCGGCTTACCTTGATAGGTCCGGATTCATTCCATGAGGCTATGGAGAAAGTTCAGCTTCATAAGAGAAAGCAGTTGGAAAACAACTCAAAGTTTCCAAAGTCCTATCCAAGATGAGGAGGGAACTTGAGTTTGAAGTTGATGATTGAGTGTTTCTGAAGGTTTCTCCCATGTGAAGGGAGTGATGAGGAATCAAAAAGAAAGGAAAACTCAAATTCTCATATGTTGGCCACCTGATTGTGAAATGGAATGGCAGTGCATAAGGAATTGGAGCGTTCTAATTAAGATCCCGTCATCCCGTTTTTTATGTCTCCGCTCTTAAAGAAGGTCTGGGATCCAACTCTAGTTGTTCGCAGAGTGTAGGTGTGGAAAGATGTACTAGCAGGAGGTTCCAAATAATCGATCATCCGGTTCAAGGCCTAAACAAAGAAGTATCTTCATTAGGTTTATGAAGGAATCAACATGTCGAGAAATTAGCATGAAGCCGAGTAAGCATATGATGGCTAGATACCCACATCTATTCCCTTCTTTCTCGCTTCAGCCTGATGTATCAGCTTTTTCCCAAAATTCTATCTGGCTATGTTCAGCCATGTTCCCAAGTTTCTTTTGTCAAGGTATGTGTGTATGGTGTGTAAGCCGCCGCCATGTAGTTCAAGCCGTGTGCAGTCATTCCGTCAGTTTTTTCAATAATTAGTATTTGAATATGATAATCGTATTTTCCTTCATGTTTTCCAACATTCGAGGATGAATCTACCCAAGGAGACATTATAATGCCCAAAACCCCAAGACTGCACTGAAGTCAATGAGAGAATGAAGTTCAAGACTGCATCACGTAACTAAGCCGCCATCGACCCATAGGGACGCACCACCAGCCTGGGTAGCAACTCGTGGTGTCATGGTCTTGTTATGGAAATTGTGAACCTAAGACAACAATGGGCATGACCATGAGTCATGTCCACCCTACACCCGTTGAGTCGCCGTGGGTCAAGATTGGGTGAAGGGTCAATGGCTTTCAGACTGGAGACCATGCAGAGGTGACCAATAATGATGATCCGCGTGTCCCTCGTGGGGACCCTTGTAAAGAAGGCAGCTGTTACACCACAATTGGAGCCACAAGTAATGGTCCAAGGTGACACTACTCTAGTCCCTTGTTGGACTAGTAGTCACATGGCATAAGTTTAATAAGGGCTTTTCAAGAATTCTATGATCCCAAGGCCCAAACTACTGCTTTAAGATATGAATGATGAGTTTTAAGAAGGGTAAGTTCATTTTGAAGGCCCATACCCATGCATGCAAGAGTAGGAATCTAGAGAGATGATCAAGGCCAATTGTTCAAGGTTTTCCATCCACCCTTCCTTGGGCAATCGTAGTAGAACAAATCCTTCGTGTATGTAGGATTATGAATGGTAGCCCTATTCATACACCCATGCCCAATCCTCTCTAAATCATGAAAATTCTATGTTGATTTTAGGGGGTTTTAACCCAATGGAATTTCAAATCTATGTCATGGGTATGGAGCTAAGTATGTTTTAATTGAGAATTATGATTCATGGGAAAGTTTATCATGTTTTCAATTACTAATCATGAGTTACTAGTTGTAAATTATGATTCCCATTCATGAAGGATTTATGAGAAGTTGAGATTGGCATGTATGCTCAATTGCGATGAGTTATTGATGAGAAAAGAATGTTTTCGTTAACGGCGTTATTAATCATGTCATGAATCTAGCGGTTTTCAAGCATGTCCATTATTGGGCAAGCCGGTGTTCAAGTATGGTTATAAGTGATTCATGCTAATTAGCTACTACATGGTTTTAGAGTCTAGGCTTCCAATTTCCGCTTCAAATTTGTTGTACGGTTTGAGGCAAGGCCCTCATGTATGATTTCAGATTTATTATTCAAATTTTCCATTTCATAGACAATGGTAAGCTTCATTGAAAATGATAGAGAGCATACATGTTTTTAGGGAGTAGTGTCTAGTACTAAGTAGGCTATCGGTCGGGCCAACCCTAAGCCCTTTAACTACGAGCCTAATCTTGGGAAAAGAAAATAGTGCATGCCCAAGTGATGCTTTATAACTTAGTTTTGTTCTTTTTATCGACTTAATTATATGCATTCTCATGTACTTTTATGTAAATGTAAATATATATATACTAACCAACATGATTATTCTGTTTTGTAGGTTTAAAAATGAATTTGAGGAACTAATCCATGAGTTGGTGAAGTGAGGCATTGAATCGGAATTAAAATAACGTTTCAAGGATGATGCACGAATGTTCCCACCCGCTGCCGCTAAGGTGCCACAAGAGGCGATGCCCCGCAGCAGCGCGGTCGTGAGCTGGCAGTGGTTTCATTTGGACCCACGTGGATCGGATCATTCAGCTACTCATCACACTTCTAGCGTTGACAAAGATTTTTCGATAAAGTTTGACTGAGCTCAGGGTGGTCATCGAGACCTTGAACAACCAGAGCAAGCCACATCATGCGATACTAGTTTGCACGCCTAAGATGGAATTATAATTGTCGCCCACATACTAAGATTGCATGTTCATGGTCTTTCGACTCTAAACATTTATTAAACCAGCCTCGCTGGGGATGACATTTAGTGTTGTTGTTTCATGGATGTGGTTTATGGGGTTTGTTTGATTAGACTGCATTCCCCCACACCATCTGCATTTAGTGGTGATGCGATACCCTAAGTTGGCTCATCCCATATTTTAATAACCATAGCAAATTAGGGTATAATTTCTTATATAATCAATGTAATATGAAAGATAGAACTTGTTCTCATTCTTTTGCTTGTTGAGGTTTACTTTCTCACATTTTACCTAGGTGTATCGCACATGGTAACACCTAAACAACGATACTGAGAATACAAAACAATCAATAACTTAAAACAAATAAATTCACATATTCACAGCCACTAGGCCGAGGAATGGCGTTCTGAGCTGTATAATCACAAGAAACATACCAGCAACACACTTACAAGAATTGGTGAAGAGAAGATGAAATTCCAGAACCTAGAGAGTTCTTCCACCAGCTTTCAGAAATAAACGGAGGAATGTTTTAGAGCTAAGGGACTCATTTATATAAATGAATTGTAAAAATTATGCCCTAAGATGAAATAAATTCTCAGGGCACCTGAGGTTATCGCCCACCCCCTTCCGTGGGACATTAGGCATCGCATAGGCATTCTGGAATTACAGAAAATATATGCAACGCAGCCCCCGCCGCGTTGGAAGCGTGGCATGCCGCTTTGTGCAGCACGCAGCCGCGACACGCCCTGGTCAGCGCAGCTCGCCCGCCGTGCAGTAACGTTGCAACGCGCGCAGGTGGGCTGCCTGGCATGTAGGAATAGAATCCGGAATTAAACTAACGCTAAGGGCGAGGATGGAATAGCCCACCCGCGTGTTGGCAACGTGCCACGGCGTGCAGGCCGCGCGACCAAGGGGGTGTCACTTACTTCCTAACGCTACTGCACAAGAAGCGTGCCACGTTGCCAACGCGTGTGGGACTCGCCCGGCATGTACTTTATGCGGACCAAGAATGTTTTGCGATGCCTCCATGTCATGGAGGCATATTGGCGCGATAACCTCGCGTGCCACGGAGCCATTTTATGCCGGGCATAATTTTGTACACCTCATTTACTATAAATAGGTCCCTAGCTCCTAAAAAACATTTAGTCATGATTTATTTAAAACTACCAAGGAGTGAAGGGAGAAGTGGAGAACTCACCTAGGCTGGGTTCTAAATTTCATCTTCTCTTCTACCAATTCACAAGTATGTTACTTTTATTAATGTTTTCTTGTAATTATACGAACTTGAGTGGCTTGCAACCTTCCTGTGGGGTTGAAGCCACAAAGTGATCAGGAATATGTGAGTTTGTTTGGAAGCTTTAAGTTATTGATTGTTAGTTTCGTCTTGCATTCTTAATTATGGTTTTTTTAATGATTGATCACCATGGAAACAAGTGGGTTAAGCTTGAGTGGAAGCTTGGAAGAGCTAACCTAGGCAAGAACAAACAATTAGGGAGCAAGTTTGTATCTTACGATATAATTGCCAATGATAAGAAATTATACCTAATTTTCTGCTTGGCTATTAAAAATGGATGAGCTAGACACAAACTTAGAATTATCACATCACCACTGTAGAAGTAGTTTTTAGTTGTTCTGTAAAATGATTAGAGGTACGAAAGTCCCTAATCAGAGCATAAACCCCGTAAACCATATCCACGTAATTAAATTGCCCAATAACTAGAATGTCACATCCCCTCAACGATGTAGTTGTGAGGCTAGTTTATCGTGTTTAGAGGCTCGAAAGACCATGAACATGCAATGTTAATTATGTGACACGACAATTGATAATTCCATACTTAAACCATTACAAAGCTTAGTGAGCATCGCATGATTATCCCAGCTTTAACTCTAGTTGCCTGAATGATTTAAGAGTATTTCAATGACCACCCCTAGACTTAATTAACCTTTATCGAAAAGTATTTAATCAACACTTCATAAAGTTAATATCACACTTGAACTTGATAATTAGCGGAATTGGTCAAGTCCCGTGGATTCGACATCCGCCTTAAAAAGGGCCACTATATTACTTGTACGACCACGTACACTTATGGGAAATCAAGTTTTTTGTGCCATTGTCAGACTTGCGATGTTTAGTAAATTTTTCTGCTTTTCTGTGATTTTTAAATTTCACAAGGTTGAAAATTTTCTTATTAGTTTTAGATTTATTTTATTTTGTTTTTAGTCCTGACACCCTTCTGACATGTCATCATAGAAACACAAATTTGTTTAATGGTGGATACTATATTTTGGTGTGAGTCCTCGTCAATTGTGGAGGTCTCACTCTATGGGAAAAACCGTAACCTTGCAATATATGTGGTGGTTAAGATGGCCAGCTGGGATGGCCGCCCGAATGCATACCCTCCCCAAGCTCCTATTATGATCCTCTGTTGTTCTTGATGAGTACAAGAATGATGAAAATTAGGACATGGAACACCAAGCTCAAATAGAAAACATATTGAAACGGGTCCTCGAGCGCATGTGGCTAAATGAGGATGTAATGGAAGTGTATTAGGAATTGTGAGCCAAGGAAAATGGAGAGGCTCAGAAATACTAAGCACCAAGATCACAGAGATGATGGTTGAGGCTGAAGCTTGCGCTTATTTGCAAGTAACGGTTTTATGCAATACTCAAGAAGGATTACAAGGAGAAGAAAAGGGTGAGTTCTTGGAAGAAGCTCAACAATTGGAAGCTCTTGAGAGTCCCCGTGATGGTCTCACAGATATGGAAAATCCATTCATGGAAGAAGAGATAGAGTATCCCATTTGACATTTGATGATAGATGTTGATGCGGAGAAGGTGTGATACAAGTAAGGAGGTCAAGCACAATGCGCTTCGAGTTGAGTCAGATTCGACCCAACTCAAGCATTTTTCGACATTGGGTTTGCTGACAACCCAGAAATAGAGTCTTCCAAGTTTATAGAGAAATTTTTAGAGGAGGACCAAGCCCCGTATAGTCTGAAATTGGCTGACTCGGAGAGACAAAATGACTTCACTACTTAAGGGCCACAAGTGCAAAGGCTTACATCTACCGGCTGTCCTTTAATTTTTTCACCACCACCCCTGGAGCAGAGGAACTAGAGAAGAAATTAGGTGATTCATATCCTCAAGGTAGAGGAAAAAGTGGTGAAACTTGATACTGCCGCCGCTGATTAAAATTAGGCGCTCGTTTGAAAGGCAAAACCCAAGGCAGCCATTTTAATTTCTTGCATTTGAGTTGATTTTATTTATTTTTCATCTTGTGTTGTTTTGGTGGTAAAAAAGTTAGGTACAAATGAAGGGGAAGTCTCGAGTACTCCGTGGAGGAGGAAGGTCAAGCATGGAAGATAAAAGTGTGGGTTAATAACCCACTTGTGCAAAAATAAAGAAAACAGTCAGCGCCTTGGCCTAGAGGCCTCAGGAGTATTTCTCACCATGTATAATTTTAATTAGATTCTTTGAGGACATAGCAGTTTGATTCAAGTGGGTGACGTGGAAAATTTTTTTAAAAAAAATATTAGCAATTTTTTAAAAATAAAAATATTCACTAAACAAATAAGCATATTGGAAATTTTTTTAGCTGAGCATGACTTCACCACCCGTTGGGTTTTTTTCTTTTCTGCTTTTCCGATTTCCGGGGTCTTGGAACCGAAGAATAAATTTTTTTTCTTTTGTCTCGTATATAGTGTTTTTTAGTCATAGTTAGGGACTGTTTTCATTTCTATATGATGACGGCTCATCTTGAGGAAAAATTAGTCAATAGGTTTTGGTTTTTTTGAACCCATAGCTAATTGATGGCTTGATGTTCTTGTTATGTGCTATACATGATTGTAAGATACAAGTGTTGTTAGGTTAGCATGCAAGAAGTGTATAACTTTGCTTGAGACACTTAGCTCTTGAATTTGACTCAATGGATTGAAGCTGAATTCTTGTAATTAGCTTAGTAAGAGTCTACCGAATGTGTTCTCAATTGAGCATGTGTCAGAGTGGTTTTTCAAATATTCCGTGCACGCAGGGAATGTCTAGAACTTGCCCGGTGTATAAAACGAAATGAAAGATGTGGACTGTAGGAGATGATTTAGGGCATTTCTTTGAATGAACCTAAACTTTATCCCTCAATTTTACTCTACCTTGAATGTTGAATCCTAGTGAGCCCCATTGAGCCTTGGGCTATATTCTATGATATGCATACATAAGCTTAATCCTTTCATTTAATTAGCCTTTAATTTGATACAAAACTCTAAGCGCTAAGGAAAAATCCAGGGAGGAGGGAGTGAGAAGCGCAAGAAGGAAGAGTAGCATGGTAAAAGTTGAGAAAGGTCAAGGTAATTTCTGTTTGAAAATGCTTGATTATTGGTAGGGAGTAAGAAAAATAAATGAATGAAAACGTTGCGTAAGTACTCCTTACTAATGCTATGTGCGCTTAAAGAAGTGGGAACAAATAAAACAATTCAGATTGAAAAGAATGAGGGTGAAGTAAGAGAAGAGAGATGTCCTTAATGAAGGTTGAAGTTATTAAAAGCGCTTGGGAAGATAGCCATCATTACCAAGGCCAAATAGTACCTACCCGTCCCTTAGCTTACATTACAACCCATAAGTCCTACTTGATCTTACGTTCATACATCCTTAAATTAGTGGAGTAAACACTAAGGGCGAGCTTATGGTTTACTACATATGCATGTGATTCTTTTGAGATAGCGAGCGAATTTTATTCATATACCCATACATGTTGTGATTTGTAACCTAGGAGTAAAATGGTAACTTTCTTGTTGTGAGGGCACATGTTTAATGAAATATAACATCTATGCTCTTGATTATTGATCATTGATTTGGTATGAGTTTGCAAAGATTGAGAGCTCTGTCGATTCTTGAGGTTAGGAAGTCTTAACATAGTTGTATTTCATTTCAATGATTAAATCGTGCATGCTCTATTTTTAACTTGCTATCTTAAATAATCATTTTAGTCGTAGCTTGAATTGTCTTGCTTAATTAGTTATGTGTGAGTCTTCATTTACATGAGATGTAAAAGGGTTGTTCTAGGACGAACAAGGCTTTAAGTGTGGGGTAGGTGATCTTGGGCAAAATAGCATGCCCAAGTGATGCTTTGTAACTTAGTTTTTTCTTGTTTATCGACTTAATTATATGCATTCTCATGTACTTTTATGTAAATCTGAATATATATACTAACCAACATGATTAGTTCTTGTTTTTGTAGGTTTAAAATGAGTTTGAGGAACTAATCAATGAGTTGGTGAAGTGGAGGCATGGAATCGGAATTAAAACGCGAACGTCGGCAAGAAAGATGCGCGAAACAGCCCACCTACGCGTTGGCAACGTGCCACGGCAGGCAGGCTGCGCGACCAAGGGCGTGTCACGGCCCCTAACGTGCTGCACAAGTAGCGTGCCACGTTGCCAACGCGGCAGGGGGCTACCTGGCATGTATTTTACGTGAATTCAAGAATGCCTACGCGATGCCTCCATGTCATGGAGGCATATTGGCGTGATAACCTCCGTGCCACGGAGCTATTTCATGCCGGGCATAATTTTGTACAATTCTCATTTACTATAAATAGGTTCCTTAGCTCCTAAAACCATTTAGTCACGATTTATTTCTGAAAAACTACCAAGGAGTGAAGGGAGAAGTGGGAAAACTCACCTAGGGTTCTTAAATTTCATCTTCTCTTCTACCAATTCCTGTAAGTATGTTACTTTAATTATGTTTTCTTGTAATTATACGAACTTGAGTGGC
>JACEIK010006884.1:6234-46137 GCA_018107945.1 Datura stramonium
GTCTCTCCCCGGGCCCTTTTCTCGCACGTATGGCATTCTAAAACTCTTAACCAACATGCGAATAGGCCATCTACATGTCAAGAATTTATGGGGTGTAACACTCCTAACCCTACATACCTGGAAGGGATTGATTACCCAAGAAGAAATTGGATGGAAACCTTGAATACTAGCCTTGAATCACCTCTTCAACCTCTCAAGCTTGCATGCATGGAATGAATGACTTAGAATAGGTTTTTCCCTCTTAAAACCAACTAAAATGAGCCTTAAACATGTAGTATAGGCCCCTAGGACTTAGGAATTATGGAAAAAGCCCTTACTAAAATTGCAGAATTTGACTGACTGCCAGTCCCTATGAAGGACTGGACGACTAGTGCTCACAAGCCATGACTCGTGGCTATGAGTCATCTGGTTCACTACTCAAACCAACTAGGGGACCTCATGGGAGACACCACGACTCGTGGTGGGTAACTAATACTCGTGGTCACCATCCGTGGATCCTACTACCCAATGCCTCCTTGCCAAACAAACAGTCTAGGCCACAGGAGACCTCACAAGTCGTGAGGACTGACCACGACTCGTGGTCATTCCTGCGATCTTCTCAACACACCCTGCCAACCTTGCTGGACCACGAGTCACTTCACAACTTGTGGTCAATCCTCATGAGCCTCCTCGCGATTTTTTCTGTGACCTGGTCCAAAATTTTAGTTTTTCACCGTTTTGACTCTCGGGTCTGATCCTTGGGTTCCCGGGGTATAACAGCTATCCAGTAGAACCGGAATGTTTAGGATATTTTCTTTTTGTGTAACTAGAAGTAGCTTAGAAGTACTTAACAGCTAATAAAAATGCACATGTGCTTGATGTTTTGATATTTTTGAGAAAAATGACCCTTTTTAAAAATTTTGGGATTAGCTATGTTTTTTTACTGCAAAGCATGACTGTTGTGGATATTTTTGTGGCATTTAACGAATTAGCATGAGTAATGTAGCATAGTTGTGCATGAACCGAATAGGTAGTGTGTGATGCAAACCTGTACCATGTGTGAGTGAGTTCTTACTTAGTTCAATATTGTGTAAGTGATCTAGAACTTGTCCAGTTAGTCTTTACTTAGGTTGTAGGATAGTTGGTTAGAAAAGGATCATACGCTATTTTTGATTTAGCCTACTTTAGCTTAAATTTCGCTACCAAATGAAATGAATCCCTTGGTCCCATGTTTGAGCCTAAAACTGACCTTTTTGTTGATTAACCCATTCACCTTTCCTGTTTTGTTTATAATGAATCTGTTTTGGCTCTGGTCCCTCCTTGGACATTGTGAACCTCAACTCAGGCAAAATACCTAAGTTGAGGGTGGCTATTGTAGGGGTGCGTAGGTGATGTGGGAGAGAAAAGAAAAAAAAAGCTAGTCAGTGAAAATGGGTATGGTGTAAAAGAAGAGAAAAGAAAAAAAGATACTTGAAAGTCAAAAAGAAAAAAAATGATAAAATATATGTGAAAAAAATACACCACACCCACCAAGTGAAAGCTGAATAAAATGGAGAAAGGGAGGAAAAGAGGAAAACAGGGAAAATTGCCTCAAACAATGACTAGAAACCCTCAAATAATGAATAGAAACAACATATCATTGCCTGTCACAACGAATTATGAAACGCCCCGTTGTTTCCCCCTCAGCCTAAGTCCAGTCTTTCCAACGAATGGTAACAACGAGTCGTTACACTGTCCGTTGTCACCACTTCTTCCCTAAACTTTCCAAACCAAAACTGCTTACGACGACTCGTGGTATCCAACCACGAGTCATTGGGTCGCCCGTCCTGTGATGTTTTTGCCAGTTTTCTGCACTTTTTAGATTCAACTCCCGGGTCTATTCTCAGGCCTCTCCGGGGTATTACAATATATCCCCCTTGTAAACATTCATCCTTGAATGTAGGAAACAAGCAGCAAACAAAAACATACAATTTATCATAGCCATATACTGATCATTTTAGTCGAAATTTTCACGGAATGACTACCTCTGAATAAAACCACATAGTTGAACTGATCTTATACTTCACATACACATTCATACACATAAAAGAAACTTGCACACATGAACTAAACATAAAAACTAGGCAGAGTCTTAGGGCAAAAATTTGTACCTCAAGTTGGAACTGAGCCGGTAGAGAACAAATTTGGATATCTAGCCATCATATCCGCTTCAGCTTCCCACGTAGCTCCCTCATCATGTTGATTTCTCCATAATACTTTAATTGAAGCTACTTCTTTGTTCCTTAGCTTACGGACTTGGCGATCTAAGATTTTCACCGGAATTTCTTCATAGCTGAGGCTATCCTTTACACCAACGCTGTCTACCGGGACTACTAAAGTTGGATCACCCAAACACTTTTTCAAGAGCGATACATGAAACACGGGATGAACTGAAGCTAACTCTGAAGGCAAGTCCAACTCATACGCCACCTGACCAACTCTCCTCATAACCCGGTAAGGACCAACATATCGAGGACTGAGTTTCCCCTTTTTTCCAAACCGCATGACCCCCTTCATGGGAGATACCTTTAGAAATACCTAGTTGTCCACATCAAACTCCAAGCCTCTTCTCCTCACATTGGCATATGATTTCTGACGACTCTGAGCGGTTTTCAACCGGTCCCTTATCAACTGAACCTTAACCATCGCCTCGTGAACCAAATATGTCCCTATCATAGCTGCCTCACCAACCTCAAACCATCTGATGGGAGATCTACACCTTCGCCCGTAAAGAGCCTCAAACGGCACCATTTGGATACTGGAGTGATAGCTGTTATTATAAGCAAACTCAATTAAGGGCAAATGATCATCCCAACTACCTTTGAAATCCATAACACATGCCCTCAACATATCCTCGAGGGTATGGATGGTTCGTTTTGCCTGGCCGTTTGTTTGTGGATGGAAGGTTGTACTGAGCTTAACTAGCGTCCCAAGTCCCTTCTTAAAAGACCGCCAAAATTAAGAGGTAAACTGAGTACCTCAATCTGAGATGATATACAAGGGCACTCCATGAAGTCAAACCAACTCCCGAATATACAACTTGGCATAATCATCCACTGAATCCGTGATCTTGAGCAGTAGGAAGTGTGCCGCCTTAGTTAACCTGTCTACCACCACCCAAATGGAGTCATAGTGTTGGCGAGTACGAGGTAGGCCTGTAACGAAATTCATATTTATTTCCTCCCACTTCCAAGTGGGAATGCTAATATCCTGAAGTACACCTCCTGGCCTTTGATGCTCAACTTTCACTTGCTGACAGTTTGGACACTTAGCTACAAACTCCGTAATATCCTTCTTCATACCATCCCACCATAGATTTCTTGAAAGTCCTGATACATCTTCGTGGATCCTAGGTGAATGGAATATCTGGTGCCATGTGCCTCGTGCAATATCTGAACCCTCAAATTATCAACGTCCGGAACACATAGTCGACCCTGGTATCGTAGCACACCATCTCCACCTTGGGAGAAAACCTCCACCTTTTGACTTTGCATTACTTCATTCAGCTTTCTCAAAGTCGGATCCTCATCTTGCTTAGATTTGACATCGGCCACTAAGGACGATTCTGACCCATTCTACATAATAACGCCGCCATCAGTCGAGTCGATCAATCTAACTCCCAACCTTACAAGTCGATGGACATCTCTAACCAACTCCTTCTTTCCCTCATCCACGTGGGACACACTCTCCATAGAGAGCCTACTAAGCGCATCCGCAACCACATTAGCCTTGCCCCGATGGTAGAGGACACTCATGTCGTAGTCCTTTAGTAACTCCAACCACCTCCTTTGTCGAAGATTTAAATCCTTCTATGTGAACACATATTGCAAGCTCTTGTGATCCGTAAATACATCCACGTGGACCCCATACAAGTAATGTCACCATATCTTCAATGCAAACACCATTGTGGCCAACTCAAGATCATGGGTCGGGTAATTCTTTTCATGAACTTTCAGCTATCTCGAGGCATATGCTATTACCTTCCCACGCTGCATCAACACACATCCCAGTCCGACTCTCAAAGCATCACAATACACTACAAAGCCATCAGTGCCCTCAGGTATAGTCAACAGTGGTGCTGAAGTGAGTCGGGTCTTCAACTCTTGGAAGTTCTTCTCGCAAGCATCCGACCATTGGAACTTCACCTTTTTCTGAGTCAACCTAGTCAATGGGGCTGCAATTGATGAAAATCCCTCAACAAATATTCGGTAGTAGCCTGCTAAGCCTAAGAAACTCTGAATTTCTGAAGGATTCACCGGTCTAGGCCAATTCTTCACCGCCTCGATCTTCTAGGAATCTACCCTTATGCCTTCTCTTGATACCACATGACCCAGAAATGCCACTGAGTTTAGCCAAAATTCACACTTGCTAAACTTTTCATATAGCTGACGATCCTTGAGGGTTTGTAGCACTATTCTTAAATGAGTGGCATGCTCCTCCTCACTCCGGGAGTATATAAGAATGTCATCGATGAACACGATCACGAACATATCCAGATATGCCTTGAACACCCTGTTCATTAAATACATAAAAGCTGCAGGGGCATTGGTTAGTCCAAAAAATATAACAACAAATTCATAATGACCATACCGAGTCTTGAAAGCAGTCTTCAGGATGTCACTCTCCCGAACTCTGAGCTGGTGATACACCGACCTGAGATCAATCTTGGAGAAGCACTTGGCACCCTGAAGCTGGTCAAACAAATCATCGATCCTGGGTAATGGGTACCTGTTCTTGACGGTAACTTTGTTGAACTGCCGATAGTCAATACACATGTGAAGGAAACCTCCCTTCCTTCGAACAAATAGAACTGCTGCACCCCATGGAGACTGACTCGGTCTAATGAAACCCTTATCCAACAGGTCCTTTAACTGATCCTTCAATTCCTTTAATTTGGTTGGGGCCATCCTATAGGGAGGAATAGAGATAGGTTGCGTATCGAGTAATAGATCAATAGCGAAATCAATTTCCCTCTCCGGAGGAACACCAGGCAAATCATCAGGAAACACCTCCGGATATTAGCAACCATCAGAACTGACTGAATAGTCGGGGTCTCAGACTCACATCCTTAACCCTAACTAGGTGGTACATGCAACCTTTAGAGATTATCTTCCTGACCTTAAGGTAGGAAATAAAACCGACCTGCTGGTACCATCGAACTACCGTTCCACTCCAACACTGACTCACACGGAAAATGAAATTCCACCATACTGGTCCTACAATTATTCGAAGCATAACATGAAAACAACCACTCCATGCTAAGAATAACATCAAAGTCAGTCATGGCTAACTCTACAAGGTCTGCGGATGTACCCTTATGAAACACAGTGATCGGGCATTCTCTATATACTCGTCTAGCTATGACCGAATCACCAATAGGGGTCAAAACTAAAAATGGTTTTGACAAGGTCTCAGGACTAATTCCAAGGCTACTAGCAATGTAAGGAGTCACGAAAGAGAAGAGAGCTCCCGGATCTAGCAAGGCATAAACATAAATATGAAAGACACGCAAAACATACCATTGACCACGTTCGGTGAAGTCTCCTGCTCCTAGCTCGAGGCAAGGGAATAGAATCGATTTTGGCATTGTCCGCCACTCCCACTAGTCGATGCTCCCGGTGAAGCAAAATGGGCTGGAGCTGCTGCTATCCTGATGGTCTGTGCACGACCCCTGTCATCACCCTGTCTAGCATATGGGCATGCTCGGTGCATGTGTCTAGATCTACCACACCCATAGCATACATCTGAATCGAGCAGGCACTCCCCGGTGTGACTCTTGCCGCACTTCCCGCAGGCTGAAGAGGTATACTCTAATTAAGTGCCCTTCTGATCCCTCGACCATGAAGCCCTACTCCTATGATCACTCCTGGGGCTGGATGAAACACTAGCTGATGATGGTGCTGGGGCTAGTGACCTCTACTGGAGCTGTGGACAGTAGCAACCGCTGGACCTCTAATGCAAAAACCCATGACTATCCGTCCGAGCCCTCTTTGCCTCTCTCTCCCTCGCATGAGTCGCCTCAATCTACTGGGTGTACAACACTATGCGAGAAAAGTCAATATCCTGGTGAAGCATGGCAGTCCTGCAATCCTTTTCCAAATAACCGACCACACCATGAACGAATCAGCTCACCCGCGCCCTCTGATGCATCACTAGCTCTGGGGCGTACTTTGATAAACGAGTGAACTCTAGCGAATACTCCATCACTTTCATCTTTCCCTGCTTGAGGTTCACAAACTCAGCTTCCTTCAACTCCCTCATCTCCCAAGGGAAGAACCTGTTGAGAAAAGCCATGTGGAACTCATCCCAGCTGATAGGGCCTCTTCCCCTGTCCTACTATCCTTCCATTGCTTGTAGCAAATATGAGAAACCTCTTTTAGCTGATAAGAGTCCAAGTCAACACACTCCCCATTTGTCACTCCCATAACCTGAGTGACCTTCAAGATCCCTTCAATGAACTCATGTGGATCCTCATCCACCATCGATCTTGTGAACTCAAGAGGGTTCATCCTCAAGAAGTTTCTAATCCGAGCCGCCGCTGCATTTCCATTCTGTGGGACCTTCGCAACAGCCTGCTGGTTGACCTGAGCGTTCAAGGCCTGTGCCAACATCTGAATAACCGCCCGAAACTCAGCGTGGGTAGCTGGCTCTAGTGTCTAGGGCTCCTGAATAGGTGGGGCTTGCTGATGCCCATGGTCATTGTCACCCCCGTGGCCTTCATCATTTCCATTCCTCCTTCCTTTCATTCTTCTAGGAGCCATAATTCTGCAATCGCAAATAGCACGAATTAAAAGGATGGAGAGGCTTTTCATCGCACGACATAGAACTTGAAAGAAGGGAACGTTTCCTAAAAGTCTAGTAGCCTCTTCATCATAGGTGTGGCGCGCTTCACACCCATGAAAAAGACTCTACATAAAGCAGCTTTCAGACACCCTAGGACACTCCAAACCTATGGCTCTGATACCAAGTTTGTCACGACCCGAACATACACCCAGATCATAGATACGGGACAAGGGATCTCGAGAGACCCCAAGTCGACCCATGGCACATGCATACAACTAATCACATTCAAATAAGCGGAATAATAATCATAAAAACATAGACGAAGCATAATTATAGCATAACATCAGAAAATACTAGACATATACATAGTTGAGTACTACATTCTTGTTTGAAAGCCTCTAATACATAAGATGGGTTGATGGAACAACATCCCCAACTAACCAGACCAATATTGAAACATAAATAACATGAAAGTCTATCAAATGGCCCCTCGGAACATGAGGACTCACCAATAAGCTGAAATCGTAAGCTGGGATGGACTAAGGGTGAGGATGAGCCTGAGTTCCAGACGCTGTATCATGAAACGATACAGCATAGAAAGTATGCGGTCAGTACGTGGAATGTACCGAGTACGCAGGGTAAGTAAATATGACATTAAAAGTATACTAAACTCATAAATAAACATAGGAGAAGGACATCATGCTTGTATCATAAATTTCGTAAAAGAACATAAGGCTCAAGACTTTCAGATTATTCATAAATCATTCATTATCGTAATCGTAAGTAAACATTATCAAAACATAACTTTATCCAATAACATAAACATAATGATGCATAAGACATGCGGAACAATGGGAGGACTCGTCATACCCGACACCATCATGGTAGAGCCTCTCATGATGCCCCACTATCTTGCTCAAGTGGGCAGAGTCGACCCTGGCTTGCCAGGTGAGGGTCGTGCATTAGGCGTGATATCACATTTGAGAGGATCATTATCAATACATCATATAATTTAGAAACCCACGGTGGCATATGGTTCTGAGACATCAGCGTAGTTCTTTGAACGTCGGCTGCTCGGTGCTAGATACTACTCCCAAAAACATGCATATAGGCTCATACGTAAATCAATAACATCATGCATTAAGATTCATTGGCTAAAATATAATATTTATCTTCATTGATCCCCTTTAAAACATGCTTAGCCAAGAATCATAGGCCCTTTTCATCGGCCAACATCATAAATCGACAAATCATGTAATTCACTTCATAAATCATAAATCATTATTCAACATGTGGGAATTGCCCAATACTTCATCATATTCAATTCTTTCAAAATATTCTCATAAACATGGGGAACTTGAATTCATGTTTTTACGTCATCAATAAATTCAAAATATTGCATATTCATCGTAAATCATAAATTCCATGAACCATCATCAAATGGCCATTTTAGATTTAAAAAGCTTGAAAATGATTTAAAGAAAATAATATAAAAACTTCCCATCATTCATAATTCAATAATTAAAACTCAATTAAATCATACCCATAAAGAGAAATCATATTTTCATGCATTTGGGTAAAATCCCATAGAACTTGAATAGGAGGATTCATGATTTAAATCAAAATTTGGGCATGGGTGAGGAAGAATTTCACCCATTCTAAAACCCTACACACCTGGAAAAGATAAATGCGAAGTTTCTTGAATACCCACAAAGAAATAGATGGAATCTTGGGGAAGAAGACCTTGAATCTCCCAAAAATCTCTCTAAGCTATTGCATGAGAATGGGCATGCATAAAGGACATAACTCATCTTATCACACTCAGAAAAATATCCAAAATGACGTAGTTTTATGGTCTTAAAACATGGAAAATTCAAAAATGCCCTTACAATTATTTCCCTGAAAACTGCTTCGGACCGACCAATGACCGACCCAACGGGTCGTTGCTGCATACCACGACTCGTGGTATCGAGTCGTTGGGTCCACTGCATCATGGAACCCTCAAATTCTTCCATGACTCGTCAGGATGAGTCGTTGCTTCAATCAACGGGTCGTTGGATCGACCGTTGTCAACCCCTTGACCAAATCTGACTTTCCTTTCCATGAGCCTCACCACGACTCGTGGTGGAATCCAATGGGACATGATCTCCATCCGTTGAATGCAATGAAATCCTCAACCCTCAAACAACGACTAGAAACAACGGACCGTTGCCTCTCACAACGAATCGTGGAATACCCCATTGTTTCCCCCTCAGCCTAAGTCCAGTCCTTCCAACGACTTTTAACAACGACTTGTTATTCCTGTCAATGAGTCGTTACACGTCTGTTGTCTCCACTGCTTCCCTGAACTTCCCAAACCACGACAGTTTACGACGACTCATGGTATCCAACCAAGAGTCGTTGGGTCGCCTGTCCTATGATGTTTTTTCTAGTTTTCTGCACTTTCCAAATTCAACTCCCGAGTCTATTCTTAGGCCTCTCTGGGGTATTACAGAAAACATAGAAAATATGTTGTGACTTAGGTGTGTTTATACAGATATGAGGTACTTTTACCTTGTTTTCAGGGAAATAAGGTCCAAGAGTTGGATTGTGAAAAAGGAGTAAAAAGTTACAGAAAATGACTTGCTAGAGGTCCCAGTACAAGTTGTACCATTCTAGTACGAGCCGTACCTAGCTACCATAGCATAATTTAGGGAAATGGCACAAGTGTTGAGGTAAAGTATGACTCGTAGTATGAGTCGTACCAAGGAGTCGTGAAAAAGTTCAAAAAAGAGGTGCACTTGTAGAAGCTCCACGTACGAGTGGAAGCCATGAATCATAGTGTCAATATATGAACCATGCCATAGAGTTGTGGATAAGTTTAGCGAAAATGTCAACTGACAGATCCAGTGTACAAGTAGATTGTACGAGTCATAGCACCAAGGTAAGGACCGTACCAAGGACTCGTGGAAAGATTCAGATGATGTAAAATTTGCAGAAGTACAAACCACGACTGGCATCTACGACTCGTAGTGGCATTCTACGAGTCGTACCAACCTCCAGGACTTGACAGACAGAAGCCACGACTTGTGGCATCATGCTACAACTCATAGGATACGGTGGCAGTAGTTTTTCTGATAATTTAGGAAAGGTTTTTATTAATTGTATAAATATTTTTAGTTATTTTTCTTAGGTAGATTCAACACTTTTGACCTTGTATTCATAGATTTTGGGTTTCCCTAGTTCTTGGAGATCAACTATTCAAATACTTGGACTAAATTCATCATTGTTCTTGAGTTTTTGACAATTAATTGTTCAATCAATTCTTGGGTTCTTTCTTTTATCATTATTGTTAATCTTCAATTATGTTTTCTTTCATAAAATCCAATTTTATTCTTGCAATCGTGAATAGCTAAACCCTCCACAACTAGAGTTGTGGGAACCATGATGGAATAACAAACTAGGCTTAACACAAAGTGATTCTAAACCAATACTAATGCTTGTGTTGTTCTTTTCTTTTTCATAAACGTTTCTTAACAGTGCGCAATGTTAGGAATTGCCTTTATTATCTACTTGCTTGAACCCAGAGAAGTAGTAATTAGGAAAAAAGAAGAACAACAAAGCCTTGAACTTTAATTTCATTGAATAGCTTGAGCTATGGTTGCCGGATAGTTAATTTGGAACTATTGATAAAGGCTAAATTAAAATCACTAATGAGATCTAACCCGGTGATTGAGTAGAGTCATCTAATAGGGATGAATTGGTCGTTTAGATGAGCATAATTTATTAGTTCTTCAGGATAAATATTGGGATAGATTACGCGATTAATAATCTGACCTAGTTAGGAAGCCATGGGGAACACCTCCCTAGTTGATTGCGTAACTATTGGTTATAACTCTCTTCCAAAATATTGTTACTTGTTTTAGAAATCCACCTTAAGGAATAACTTAACTAAAAGTGTGAATACTAGAATTAGTCTATATCTTGATCATATTCTCAGTGGGATTGACTCTAACTGTCACGCCCCAAAATATCTCATAGACATGTTTGGCACCTGCTAACATCACCCCCCTCTCCCCGGGCGAACCAATTTATCCATTTCACTTGCTCTTTTATATAAGCACTAAGAGCAAATACGTGTAACTCTAAACACATTACTAATTATTAGATAGAAAATAGTGATTCAACGGAATCCAAAATCAATCTATGAAATTCAACAATCACTCAAATACTAAGTGTCTAGACCAAATCCCACAAAAGACCATGGAGCATCTAATAGAGTTACATGAGTCTAACTGTTGGGCATGAAAACCCCAAGAAAGAAAATATAGGCTATAAAATAGATAGATCTGAAATGATAGCCTCCACGCATCAATGCGAAGGCTCACCTCAGCAACAGAATCTATGCGAACAGACTCGTCAGCCACTAGTCTCACGCTACACAATGGAATCTGCATAGATATGGAAGTAAGGAGTGAGTTATATATAAATATAACTCAGTAAGATCCCTCACCTGCCACTTTAAATACCCCTGGAAAACTGTTAAAAAATATATATACAACTCACCACAAGCACAGGAATTATATCATAATATATTCTTCAACAAGATTCACACAATTAACTATCAAGAATACTATATAATTCAACACAATTTAAACTGAGGGCTTGACATGAATGACATCTATGCAAATTACTCCACACCACGATTCCACAACAGCATACACAATGCTCAGTATTTTCAAGAGGCATACACAATGCCCAATACTGTCAAGAAGCATACACAATGCGCAGTGATTTTTAGGAACATACCCAATGCCCCAACCTCATGGCTCACAGACGTATCACTCCACGAATTAATTGTAATAAAGAGAGTTTTGGTGTGCTTAAATACAAGATATACACGGTTGGCCTCGAAGACTACCGATTTTTCCAAGCACACGCTCGTACCAACACATGGACCAAGAAGACAACACATATTTAAAATGGATTTGAAAAGCAAGCATTCAAAGCTTAAACTCTCACTTACCTCGAATTCACAGCTCAAGCACACTTTTTAATAATTTAGAGTTATGCTCCCGGATCTCCAGATCACCTCAAGCTACACAAAAATGGATTTAGAATGGTGAAAAACACTTCAGTAGACATTTTTCTTAATTTTTAATGAAAGCCAAATTTGTGGTCAAGGGTTTGACTGAAAAAGTCAACTCTGGTCAGCGGGGTAGAATTTCCAAACTATGAACACTAACAGATTCTCCTCGATGGGAGGATTCCAGAACATTAATCAAAATTGAATTTTGAAAACGTCTCCCCTTTCAAATTGATGGTTTGGTTGAAGAACCCTAGGGCTAAACTTTCTCAATTATTCAAAACCTTTCCATGTTACTACCCTGAAAACTTTCTTATAATCGCATAATAAACTCAAGAAAAAAATTTGGATCGGTACCTTGATTCTTTGGATTGAAAATTTTTATTTTTCTCTCCTCTTTTCTTCCCTTTTTTCTTCCTTTCTTCTCTTCTCTTCTGCGTTTTTTTCTTTCATGTGTTCTTTTCTGCTGCGTTCTATAGCTTTTCTAGCAAAAGTTTTTATTTTTTATTTATTTATTTATTTTTAAGTCTTTAGTTCAATTGGGCTCTGGCCCTTATTATTATTATTATTATTATCATTATTATCTTTTTTTATTGCGTAATTACTAAATAACCCTTTATTAAATTAGGGTTATTACACCAACCTAGTTTGGTTCTTTATTGACAACGTCCGCATTATACTTCTTAATGGGTGTAATTTGAGCATTATCAAGTCCCACTCATATATATACAATTCACAACATAGGGATTATAGAATAAAGCAAAACACTCACTCTCTTAAAGAAATACAATTTCATACATATCGAACCATAGGCTTACCCTTCATGTAACTCGCCACTAATGCAGAGTTGCTACACTTGGAATCTCTATGGACTTGCAGGTCATATGAAGGCTAGGGGCAAGGGTAGGAAAATTTTTAGTTCTAGTGACTAGAACCTCCCTAACGCATCTGTGAAACAATCCAAGCACTATGCTTAAGTCAACTCCACCTTGTTTCTCCTTTCTCACCATCAACACATTTTTACAGGAGCCACCCTTTTAACACCTTAGATTCTACATTAAGCATTATCTTAAACAAGAGATAGCACCATTCGATTCTTTTTTCTTCTTTTGATCAAAGATTTTTCAATCAACCATTTCATTCTTTTCTATTAAGCAATTGGTGCTACCTCACTTTGGATTTCCTTCCTCTTTTTCTCTTTCTTGTTCACCCCCAAATATAGGCTTTTGCCTACATAACATTTCATCTTTCCATCCCAAATCTTGGGATTCAAGCCCCTATTTTTCTTTCATCACTAGCAATTAGGGAGGAATGGGTGCCAAAGAAGAGGATTAAAAAGGGTATAAGGCTTGTAATGCAGTTTTTAAGAAAAGGGTTGAAGGCTCAAACATTGGTTAACAAGGGTTGATGTTCAAGGAGGTTATTTTGTATGGAGTGACTATCAAAAAGAGTCTAAGGTCATTTCCCAAGCATAGCTACATCTAGAATTTCGCTTTACGTCATATTCGGCGCAAGTTCTAGACAATATGCATACACAACAATTAAGCAAATAAACCTTACCATATAAGGCATCATACTCCAAGGAGTTCAACCATTATCAAGATCAATTCATAGGTATGATTTTAGACAAGCTATTTTGAGTTTTTCACACTCGTTTTGCGAATCAAAATGCCAAAAAAAGAATGTATAACTTATAGCAAGAGAGTGCTCTTTTTCAAATTCATGTGCCCCATTTCAACATCAAAAATTCACTTTGCTATGCCAAGTATTATTAAAAAAAATTGGTGGTACCGCTCAAAATACATGTAACCATGACTCAAAAAGACAAACTAAACTTGGCATTTTCTCTTAATAAAGTCACCTCACAATCTATCATAGAAAAATGTCACCCGGTTCGACATACGAAAAGAAAAAAATTTACTCCTTGAGAAATAACCGTAGTATAAAGAAAACCCTCAAAGTTTATTTACTATCTACTATCTACAAAGGCGATTGCAAAGCACGAGTCATGAATTAATTGGCATGTAAAACTAACCCGTCAATGGAAACTCATGTCATCAAAACAAAAATAAAAAATAGAAAAAATCAAGTCCCGACAAGGGTCTCAAAATTGAATACAATACAAGACAAGCCCAACAAGGGAATTCCTTCATCCAAGAAACAATGCAAAATATTCAAAACATCACCAACAAATAAGCCCCACAAGGACAATAATAATCAATGCTTAAAAGAAATGGAGCACACGCTACCCCCAACTATAAATAAAACATTGTCCCCAATGTACAAATTAAGAAAAAGGGGTAAGAACTCTCTAGACACTATTCTTCCACATCATCACTAGCCCCAGCCTCACAACCATCAGCTCCATCTCCAGCATCTTCATTGTCGTCAGCCTCATCATCTTCTCCCAAGTTCCCAAGCAGGTCATCTATAAGGCCCCGAGCTATGTGTGGATCAATCATAGCTTCATCACCAAAAGAGAGAATCTCACTCCCATACATTCAATTAATATATAGGGATTATAAGATGATGCAAAGACGCTCACTCTCTCAAGGATATTCAAGTACGTATGCATCGAACCATGAATTTATCCTTCATGTATCTCGCCACTAATGTAGAGTTGCTGCACTTGGAATCACTAAGGACTTGTGGGTCATAAAGAATTTCAGGGGTAAGTGTAGGACAATATTTAGCTGTTGTGACTAGAACCTCCCTAATGCCTTTTGTGAGACAATTCAAACTTTCCGCTTTAGCGAGTCTACTCCATCTTATCTCTCCCTTCTCACCATTCACATTTTTTCACAAGAACCACCCTTTTAACACCTTAAATTCTACATTGAGACTCATACAAACTAGAGATACCACCATTCAATTCAATTATTTTCTTTCATCTATTTGATCAAGAAAATTTCAACCGGCTATTTTGTCTTTTCATCAAACAATTGGTGCTACCTTTCATTGAAGCTCATTCCTCTTTTCTGTCACTACTAGCACACCCCCAAACATAGGCTTTTGCCTACGTAACATTTCAATTTCTTATCCTCCCCTAAGACTTGGGCTTTAAATCCCCATGTTTCTTTCATCACTAGCATTAGGGAGGAATGGGTGCCAAAGAAGAGTATTAAAAAGGCTATAAGGCTTGTAATGCGGTTTCCAAGAAAAGTGCTTAAGGCTCAAAAATTGGTTAACAAGGGTCAATTTTCATGGAGGTCATTTTGCAGTGACATGACTATCCAAAAAGAGCCTAAGGTCATTTTTCAAGTACAGCTACATCTAGAATTTCGCCTTGAATCACATTCAGACAAAGTTCTAAACGAAACGCATACCCAAGAATTTAGCAAAATATCTTACCACACAAGGCATCACGCTCCAAGGAGTTCACTTTTCTCAAGATCAATTCAAAGGCATGACTTTTGACAAGCTATTTCAAGTTTTGCACACTCGTTTTGTGAATTAAAAAGCCAAACAAAGAATTTGTAACTCATAACAAGAGAATGATGTTTTTCAAATTCATGACCCTTTCATCTCAAAAATCACTTTTCTATGCCACATAAAAAAATTTGGTGGTACCTCTTAAAATAAGTGCAACAAGGACTCACTCAACTTGGTATTTTTCCTTAAAAGAGTCTCCTCTCAATATACCATAGGGAAATATCACCCGGTTCGACGCAAAAAATAAGATAAATAAAATTTTCTCCTTGGAAAAGAACCGTGGTATGAAGAAACCTTCGGAGTTTATTTACTATGTACTATCTACAAAGGCGAATGCTCTGCGTGGGTAGTAAAAAAATTGAAGTGTAAGACGGACCCGGCGATGACAACTCACATTAACAAGATATGAATTTATCTCGGCTAGAATCAACAATTTAAATCAATTCAAAACAAGCCCGATGAGGGCATTCATTCATCCAAGAAAAATAGGATTAAATTCAAAACATCAAACAAATCAAATAAGCCCGACAAGTGCAATAAAAAGAAAATGACACATCCCACCCCCCAACTAAAGTGTAAACATTGTCCCTAATGTTACCAGATGAAGGATAAGGGGGTATGAACTCCTTGTGGCATCTATTCTGAACCATCAGTCCCTGGCGCTTAATCAGTATTAGAACCTACGCCACCCCGGCGGGAGTGAGCTATACCAAAAGACTCAAATAGTGCATCCTGCAGCTCTGGAGAGACATTAGCAGTATCTCTTCCTGCTCAGCCTCCTAATCCTCCTCCATATCCCCAAGCAACTTATTAATTGCATCCCGAGCAGTGTGTGGGGCAGTCATAGCTTCATATAGGAAGCTCATATCAGTAAGATAGGGGTTTCTTGCTCTTTAACTCTCTCACATCAACTCAAAGATATGAGACTGCTCCCTCAATCACGTCGACTCTGGAGAAAAACTTATTTAAGATGTCCAATAAGTCCTTTACTACATTTTTGATTATTCGCTGGATCAGAGCTGGCATATTTTTGACCAATTTTGCTGATTGATTCTAATGGGAGTGGGTCATATTGGCTAACTTTTGGATCCCACTTGGTCTAGAGGATAGAGGTTGTAATACCCCAAAAAGTCCCTAGGATCAGATCCAAGACTTACAGCCAAAAACAGCAGGAAAATGGTACCAAGCCAATCAATGACTCACGGGACAAGTCGTCCATTAGACCAACAAGTTATTGGTTATGTCCCGTGATATCAACTTCTAGAAAATGTCAAAAATCACCCAAAATTGATGACTTGATTGTACGACCCATTGTTTGATTGTACTGGTCATTTTTTCTAGTCATTAAAGCAGGTTCAGAGAGCGATTCTAAGGAAGGGCAGGAACCAACCATCCAAACAACTAGTCATGGTATAGACCAACAACTTGTCCCTTTGGTCATTGGTTTTGTCAGGTTTCAGTTTTATTTCGGCAGTTCGGGAGTATTTTGATAAACTCTTATATTTTTAACTCCTAAGTGATGTCATTTTAGCCTTATTTAAGGTCAAATTAAAGAGTTTAACTTAGCTTAAATCCTCATTCTCTTCAACCATCCATAGATTGGGTTTCCCCTCTCAACTCAAGCTAGGGTTCATCACCTCTTTCATCTCAATTTCTCTTGGGTCTTCAAGACAAGTTAAGGAATCAACTTACCTAGGTATGCAAGTTTATGAATGGGGGAATTCTTCAACCCTCATGCCCTTTTCAAGTTCAATTTCATGATTCTCTACTCTTCAAGTTTCAAATTGGAAATTTCCAGGGTTAAACTCAAATTGAATAAAACTCCATGATACTCTTATGATTTTAATTTCCTTATGATTCAAGCCATGTTTTATAATTATGCTACATGTTTCTACAAGAATACCTCATGAATCTATTTTTTCAAGTTTATGATAATTTTTCTCAATTATGTATGATCTTATGAAATTCAAGTTTATGAACCCATGATTTCAAGTTATAACAATTTATTCAGGTATGCATGAATTTCATGAATCTCAAGCTTATGTATCATGGCCGACTCAGCGACATTATTTTTCATGGCTAATTCACGTATGGCAAGTAGGATTATGATTTTCATGTTTTCAACTGGCAAACCACATATATTTCATGGTTATGTTTATGAGCAAGATACATATTTTGGGAGTAGTATCTAGCATCAAGTAGGCCAAGGTTCAGCATATCCATGACTCAGAATATGTGCTGCCGTAGGATAAAGGGTCCTCGTTAGTTGATAGTGTCTCCCTTATGCTACTAAGCTCATGGTTACGAGTGATATCACACCTTTATCGTCCTTTGCCCTTGGAAAGGCTTAGGACGATTCTGCCTATTTAAGCAAGATAGTTGGGCCATCATGTGCTTATTCATTATGGTGTCAGTTATGATGAAGCCTCCCACTGTTCCTCGTGTCATAAGTTATGCAAGATTTATGATATCATGTATTATAGTATGATTGACCCACTGATCAGGTTATGAACTTTTACTTATGTTGTTCAATATGTTAAATTATATGATTTTACTTTCAAATCTTGGGTCATTATACTTTAGTTTATGAGGAATAACTCATGTTTATGACAAGTTCACAATCATGATTTTAGCATGTTGTCCTTACCCTCATGTAGAATACTTACTATATACTCATGATTTAAAAATATCATTTTACTCGCATGTTTTACTTACCTTACATACTCAGTACATTCAAAGTACTAACTGCATACTCTATGTTATATCGTCTCGTGATATAGGTTCAGGTGACCAGACTCAGCCCCGACATTAGCACCACTCCCGTTCCAATACAATTCAGTTTAGCCCCAGTTTGGGTGAGTCCTCCTCTTCCGAAGACACTTATTATGTTTATGTTTTATGACTATGTCTTTCAGTTTCAGACCTAGCAAGTTAGTTTGAGGTGTTGTCCCATAAGCTCATCATATGATTAGAGGCTTTCCAGATAGCTATGTATTAGTTGGTTCAACATTGATGACCTGTCGTCTACGCTTATATTTATGATATTTAGTATTCCGCTTATGTTTTATTTATGTTTCCTTACCGTCAGTTTATGCTCTCGAATATGCTATGCATGTGTCATGGGTTATCTTGGGGCCTTTAGTGGTTCTGAGTCCCGTATCGCGATCTGGGTTCCATGATTGGGTCTGAAAGCCTCAAGCATTAAGTGTGTCCTAGGGTGTCTAAAAGTCTCGTTAAGTAGAGTCTTTTTCATGGTGTGAAGCACTTTTGAGGAAGAGGCTACTAGACATTTTAGGTAACTTCCCTTCTTTCATGATATATGTCATGCAATGAATTTCAACTCTCTCTATTCCTTTAACTCGTGCTATACGTGTTTGCATAAAGATGCCTCCTCGCTGAGTCAATGGAAAAAGAAATGGCAACGGCAGTAGCCATGGGAATGGCAACGAAGATGGGCATCAGTCAGCCCCACTAGCTCCAGTTGATCCTTTGCATGAGCAGGTGACTTATACTGAACTTAGGACTACTTTCCAGATGTTGGCATAGGCTATGACGGCCCAAGTCAACCAGCAGGTTGTGGGTCATATGCACATGAATGGTAATGCGATGGCGGCTAGAGTGCGAGACTTCACAAAGATGAACCCACTATAGTTTCATGGTTTGAAGGTGGATGAGGATCCACAGGAGTTCATTGAGGAGATTCAGATGATTACCCAGATTATGGATGTTACCGGAGAGGAGAGTGTAGACTTGGCCTCCTATCAGTTGAAGGGGGTACCTCATATCTAGTTCCAATAGTTGAAGGAGAGTCGTGGAGTAGATGTAGCTCCTATGAGTTGGGATGAGTTCATCATGGTGTTCCTGGACAAGTTCTTTCCCCGAGAGTTGAGGGAAGCAAAGGCAGCTGAGTTCGTCAATCTGAAGCAGAATAACATAACTATTCAGGAGTATGCCTTGAAGTTCACATAGCTATCCAAGTATGCTTCGGAGATGGTTGCCAAGCTGAGGGCTCTATGAGCAAGTTATTCAATGGGGTTGCAGAATTATTGATCAAGGAGTGCAGGACCGCCATGTTTATTAGTGAAATGGAAATCTCTCGATTGATAATATATGTTGAACAGATAGAGGAAGAGCAGATGAAGGAGAAGGAGAGAGAGGCCAAGAGGGCCAGACAGGGAGCTTTGGGTATTCTCAATAGAGGTCTAGTGGTGAACATAGCCCGCAGTCCCATCGGAGGTCGTTAACCCCAGCTCCATCATCAGCCAGTGTTTCATCCAGGCCCAGGGTCGATCAGATAGGTAGAGCGTCAGGCTCTAGGGGTCAGATGAGCATGACAGGGGGAATACCTTCGCATCTTGTAGAAGGTATGGTAAGAACCACCCGGAGGATTTTTTGATTAGCTCTGATACTTGCTACGAGTGTGGGAAACCCAGATAAACACTTAAGGATTACCCTTCAGCCAAACAGTGTGATGGTAGAGGTCGTTCCCTAAACACTACTTCAGCAGCTCCAGTAGCTTACCCACCTCAGCAGGGAGCATCTTCTAGTGCAAGTGGTGTTCAGCGGCAGAACAGGTTCTATGCATAAGCATCTCGCTAGGAGCAGGAGAGTGCACCAGATGTGGTCACGGGTATGCTACGGGTCTTCCATCTTGATGTTTATGCATTATTAGACCCAGGGGCCACATTATCCTTTGTAACTCCTTATGTTTCTATTAGTTTCTGTGTCAGTCTCAAAATCCTTTCAAAACCCTTCTCAGTCTCTACTCCCGTCAGTAAGTCAGTCATAGCTCGACGGATGTACAGAAATTGTTGTCACGGTTCTTCAAAAAGTCACCTCAGCCGGCTTGATAGAGTTAGACATGAGCGATTTAGATGTTATCTTCAGCATGGATTGGTTTTATGCTTTTTATACTTCAGTTAATTATATAACCCGATTAGTACAATTCCCACATGAGCGAGTCCTAGAGTAGAAGGGTAGTTCAGTTGTGCCTGTAGGTCGCTTTGTCTCCTATCTTAAGGCCAAAAAAATGATCTCCAAGGTTTATGTGTACCATCTAATTCGGGTTAAGGATTCTAAGTCCGAGACCCTAACTCTCCATTCAGTTCATATTGTATGTGAGTATCCAGAGGTGTTCCCAGATAATCTCCCAAGAGTCCCTCCTGAGTGGGAGATTGACTTTGGTATTGACCTTCTCCCTGATACGCAGCCCATATCCATTCCTCCTTATAGAATGGCTCCAGCTGAGCTTAAGGATTTGAAGGAATAGTTGAAAGATCTCCTAGATAAGGATTTCATCAGGCCTAGTAAATCCTCGTGGGGTGCTCTAGTGCTCTTTGTTCGGAAGAAGGATGGTTCTCTTAGGATGTGAATTGGTTACTATCAATTGAACAAGGTCACAATCAAGAATAAATATCCCCTCCCCATAATTGATGACTTGTTTGACCAGCCTTAGGGTGCTAGGTGCTTTTCAATGATAGACCTCAAATCTGGCTATCATCAGCATAGAGTTAGGGAGAGTGATATTCTGAAAATAGCCTTACGAACTCGATATGGTCACTATGAGTTTGTGGTTATGTCTTTTGGACTAATGAATGCTCCGGCAGCTTTCATGTATTTGATGAACAGGGTGTTCAAGAAGTATTTGGATATGTTCGTCATTGTTTTCATAGATGACATCCTCATATACTCTTGGAGTGGGCAGGAGCATGCCGCTCAATTGAGGATTGTGTTGCAGACTCTTAAGGATCATCAGCTATTTGCTAAATTCAGTAAGTGTGAATTTTGGTTAAACTCAGTTCCATTTTTGGGTCATGTTGTGTCTAGTGAGGGTGTGCAGGTAGACTCTCAGAAGATTGAGGCAGTGAAGAACTGACCTAGACTTGTCAACCCTATTGATATTAGAAGCTTTATGGGTTTAGTTGGCTACTATAGGAGGTTTGTAGAGGGATTTTCATCCATTGCAGCACCTTTGACTAAGTTGACCCGAAAAAAGGTTAAATTTCAGTAGTCCGATGCTTGTGAGAAGATCTTTCAGGAGTTAAAGACTCGACTCACTTCAGCTCCAATTTTGATGTTACCAGAGGGCACGGATGGATTTGTTGTGTATTGTTATGGTTTGAGGATTGGCCTTGGATNCATGGGAAGGCTATCACTTATGCCTCTAAACAGCATAAGACTCGCGGGAGGAATTATTTGACGCATGACCTTGAATTAGCAGCGATAGTGTTTGCCTTGAAGATTTGGAGGCACTACTTATACGGGTTCATGTGGATATGATCACGGATCACAAAAGCCTTCAGTATGTGTTTACTCAGAAGGATCTGAATTTGCGGTAAGGAGATGGCTAGACTTCTCAAGGACTATGACATGAGTGTCCTCTATCATCCGGGAAAGGCCAATGTAGTGGCAGATGCTCTTAGTAGGTTGTCCATGGAGAGTGTGTCTAAGGATGGGAGGAAGCAATTAGTGAAGGATGTTAATAGACTTTCTCGTCTAGGGGTTCTCCTTACAGATTCGGCTGATGGTGGTGTCATTGTTCAGAATAGGTTAGAACCTTTATTGGAGAGTAAGTTAAAGTAAGAGAAGATGAGGATTCTACTTTAGTGAAGTTGAAGGAAACTATTCATAATCATAAAGCGAAGGTTTTCTCCCAAGGAGGAGATGATGTACTCCAATATCAGGGTCGATTATGTGTTTCGATTGTGGATGACTTGAGAAAGCGGATGTTGAGGGAGGGTAATGGCTCTCGGTACTCTATCCATCCAGGTTCCACCAAGATGTACCGCGATCTACGGAAAGTCTATTGGTGGAATGACATGAAGGACATAGCAGAAATTTATGGCTAAGTGACCGAATTGCCAACTGGTGAAGGTTGAGCATCAGAGACCTGGAGGTATGATTCAAGATATCAGCATTCCTACTTGAAAATGAGAAGAGATCAACATGGACTTCATTACAGGGTCTCCTCATATGCACCAACAGTATGACTCTATATGGGTGATTGTAGACAGGTTGACCAAATCAGCACATTTCTTACTGGTCAAAACTACAGATTCAGCCGAGAATTATGTTAGACTTTACATTCGATAGTTAGTTCGGTTGCATGGTGTCACGACCCGAGTTCACACCCTAGCTATAACGCGGGACAAGGAACCCCAAAAGGGCTTCAAGTCGACGCCCCATAGCATAGCATAACACTTAACAATAGAAAAAGCTAATAGAAACATAACTGAGCGAAAACTAACTGTGAGGAGTCAAATTTAAAACTCAAAGACATAATCTAACAAAACTTTGATACATAGACTGAATCTACTTACTCATGTCTGAAAGCCTCTACTAAACTGATGAGTTGTTGAGATAGGTCCCCATCTAATTCCTAAAGTCTGAAAACTGAAATACAACTGAAATAAGACACATAGATCTCGTCCTCGAGAGATGAGGACTCACCACAATTTGCTGAAATGAAAGGAGCGTGTCTACCCGCGGGGCTGAGTATGGATACCTGAATCTATATCATGAAATGATATAGCACGTAAAGTATACAGTCAGTACTTGAAATGTACTTAGCAAGCAGGGAAACATAAATAAACTAAACATACAAGTATACAAGAAAGAAATAAACTGAGTACATCGACATATAACTTATTTAGAATGCAGCAATCCTCTTCTGAGTCACATACACATATATACATGAACTTTTATTTGGAACTCATATTCTGAAGCATCCTCAAACTCATGCATAAGGGTCAGGTATTGAACATATAAAGAAAGCTGAAACTGAAGCTACTATCATACAGTGTAATAGATATTTGCTGATAACTGAGACTACTTTAGGTTGTATCTTATTTAAACTGAGTTCTGAACTATATGGATCTGAGCCAAACCGATAACGTGAACTAAGGAAGTCATTCTCTGCTATGGAGAGTCCCAAGCGAACTAGGAGAAACGTTCTCAGCTATGGAGAGTCCCAACTAAACTGAGGGAAACATTCTCGGCTATGGAGAGTCCCTGACTAACTAAGGGAAACATTCTCAGCTATGGAGAGTCCCTGTATGGAGATTCCCTGACTGACCAAGGGAAACATTCTCAGCTATGGAGATTCCATGACTGGCCAATTATCAGCTATGGAGAGTCCCTAGCTGACTAGAACATGAGAAGTACTAATCTGACGTTATTCATATGGTCTATGCTATTACAACTGATCAGAAACATGAGCATTTGCTGATTTCATTATATTACATTCATATAGAAGGGATTAAGGCTACTTTCTACTAACAACAAGCCCAAAAGTTTGGAGTATCATTCTCATGCTTTATCTTTATAATTCATATCATCATGGTACCAATTCACCATTTAATCTATGCATTTTACATTCACGATCATCTATAGGTTCAAATCATACTTTACACACCTCCACAACATTCAAATTCTGAGTTCATGACATATGACGTATAATATAGAGTCATGTAGGATCCATAGGTCCAATTCACACTTTAACATGCATACATTGATTCATATATTTTATATTTACGAAAAGCCCATATACTTAACTCACACCTTAAACATGTACAACGAGATCATGGTAGAAGCATATATTTATTTCATGAAACCCATTTCGAAATTTAATCCAATTCGTGAAGCAGATTCGATAATTATGCCGTTATCATAGGTTCACCTCATACCCAAACATTTACATTGAAAACACATACATACTTCCCATTGATCAAGCCCATAAGTTCTAATCTCATCTCAACATATCTATCAAACATATATTCTAGTTTTTTAGGGAATTCCTACGATCTTCAAACATTTTAGACATGGATACAAGTTCTTGATATAATTGAGTGATCAATAACAAAATCCCAATCAAAGTTTTAAGTTATATCATGAAGGAAATTTTATAATCATGCATTTTCACCATTAAGCACATAATTCAAGATATTAAAATAATCCTATAAGCATAAATAACTTTTAATCCTAATGGATCTTGAAATTCATAGAAGACATAGAAGAAATCATCCATAAATCGAAACCCTAGATCATGCTTTTCTAGAACAAGAGAATCGAGTTTTTAAATAAGATGTTTGGGGCACAAAGATGGAAGTATATCCTTGTTGAAAAACCCACATACCTGATTAAGAGAAATCCCACTTAAACTTTCACCTTGAATCCTTAAGGAAACCCTTGTTGAATCCTTAATCTTGAGAGGGGAAAGAAGAAGAGTTGAGGGAATGAGAGGTTAGGCTAGAAAGCCCCTAAAAACATCCCTTAAAATGCCCAAAACGACATCATTTAGGAACTGGGAGCATAGGACTTTACCAAAATACCCCTGGGAAAAACTTTAAAATCTGCCCGATCTGCAACCTCGACTCGTGGTGACCATCCGTTGCTTCAGGGGGTCTGCTTCTCAATTTCTTCTCCTCAACCAACGACCAACAGGATGAGTCATTACTTCATCCAATGACTCTTCACCACCTCCCGTTGACTCCACTGGCTCCTCAACCTGCAACCCCTCCAACAACTGACATGACGAGTCGTTACTTGATCCAATGACTCATTAGTTCCTTCCGTCGTCCACATCGGACCAACCCTCGAGTCCCTTCCAACGACCAACACCAAGGGTCATTGTCAGCTTAAACGGTCCATTGTAACCATCCGTCGTCACCTACCCGAAACCCTGAACTCCAACTAACGACTTTTCATGATGACCCATTACGGCAACCAACGAGTCGTCACCTGACTCGTTCCCTCCGAGAAGTCCAATCTGCAAGCTTACCATGATTGCATCCAATGGGTCGTTGTTTCACACAACGACTCGTACCTCCTCTCATGGCATCAAAACACTTGGCATCAGTGTCTGAATCCTTTCCAACGACTACCTTTAATGAGTCGTTAGAGCGACCAACGACTCGTTGGACGAGTCATTCTGAGGCACTATTGCAGATTTTTCTGCTGAGCACATTCCAACTCCTGATTTTAAATATTGGGAACTTTTGGGGTGTTACACATGTAGTTCCACTGTCTATCATCTCAAATAGGGGTACTACGTTCACCTCTCAATTTTAGAGATCATTTCAGAAGGACCTTGGTACTCAGGTGAAGCTCAGCACAGTTTTTCACCCGCAAACAGATGGTTAGGTCAAGTGGACCATTAAGACTCTTAAGGACATGTTGAGAGCGTGTGTGATTGATTTCAAGGGTAGTTGGGATGGTCACTTGCCTCTCATCGAGTTTGCCTACAATAACAACTACCACTTCAGCATTCAAATGGCTCCATTTAAGGCTCTTTATGGGTAGAGATGTAGATCACCTATTAGATGGTTCGAGGTAGGAGAGGTTATGTTGATAGGGCCAGATTTAGTTCATGAGGCTATGGAGAGAGTTCAGCTTATTAGGAAAAGGCTGAAAACAACTCAAAGTCGGCAGAAATCATATGTGGATATTAGGCGGAGGGATCTTAAGTTTGAGGTCGACGATTGGGTATTTCTGAAGTATCTCTATGAAGGGATTTATGAGGTTCGGTAAAAAAAGGAAGCTTAGTCCTCGATATGTTGGTCCTTATAGGATTTTGAGGCGAGTTGGCAAGTGGCTTATGAGTTGGAGCTACCAGCAGAGTTAGCTTCGGTGCATCCAATTTTCCACGTGTCCCTGCTAAAAAAGTGCATTGGTGATCCAACTCTATTCATTCTGGTAGAGATCATTGGGATGAAGGATAGTCTTACATATGAGGAGGTCCCAGTTGAGATCCTTGATCGCCAGGTTCAGAAGTTGAGGAACAAGGAGGTAGCTTCAGTAAAGATTTTGTGGAGAAATCAACTTGTTGAGGAAGCTACATGGGAAGCCGAAGCAGATACGATGGTTAGATACCCTCATCTTTTTCCTTCTGGCTCAGTTCCAGCATGATGTACCAATTTCCTCCTTAGTACTCTATTCAGTTTCATGTCAAGTTCAACTCTCTCAGTTCCTTTCATGTCATAGTATGCATATATGTTTTATAATTCAGTTCAGTCACATATCTAAGTCCAGAGTCAGACATTCTGCCAGTTTTCAATCTATAGCTTTTTGTTGGGATTGCAGTTTCTTCCCTATCCTTTTCAGCTTAGTTAACCTGCATTCAAGGATGAATGTTCTCAAGGGGGAGATAATGTAATAACCCAAAAAGTCCCTAGAATCAGATCCGAGAGTTGCAGTCGAAAACAACAGGAAAATGGAATCAGGCCATTCAACGACTCACAGGATGAGTCGTCCATTAGACCAACCAGTCGTTGGCAACTTCTGAAAAATGTCAAAAATCACCTAGAATCTATGAGTGGATTGTATGACCTGTTGTTTGATTGTACTGGTCGTTATTTCCAGTTGTTGAAGCAGGTTCAAAGAGCAATATTGAGGAAGGGCAGGAACCAATGACCCGTCCTTTTAGTCGTTGGTCCTGCCAGGTTTCAATTTTATTTTGGCAATTCGAGGGTATTTTGGTAAACTCCTATGTTTAATTCCTAAGTGACGTCATTTTAGGCTTCTTTAAGGTCATATTAAAGGGTTTAACTTAGTCTCAATCCTCATTTTCTTCAACCATCCGTAGATTGGGTTTCCCCTCTCAAGTCAAGCTAGGGTTCAGCACCTCTTTCATCTCAATTTCTCTTGGGTTTTAAGGATTTTTTGAATTCTAGTTAATAGAATAATTGTTTTTTAAAATTTAAAATATCGAATAATGTAGAAAATAAATAAATAAGAGTTCTGACTTTAGAGAGTGTCACCTCCCTGTGCCCAGGTCCTCTTTTTATATGAATATATTGATTAAGATGTAAGTAGAGGGATTCTTTATGGATTATCTCAGTACTTGCTAGTGTCTTTTAAGATAAATAACATTCGATGTGATGTAACTAAATATGTTAGTACTTGCTACTTTCTTTTTATGTTAGCTTTCCTTTTTCTGTTTCTGTGAAAGATAAAAGTTTTATGAGAGATAAAAAGCCAAATTCATTATCTTATAATTGTCTCATGATATATATCACTCACAGACGGGAATTCATTAGGAAAACACTAAATTAAGAAATTCAGTCTGGCATAATTTTTCAAATTTTAGCTTTACTAAACATTCCTTCACTAGTCAATAGTCGTCATAGTGCTATCTTAATTTTGACCCGATAAAGGAAAGAGTGGGTCAAAGACACGTTCATATATGCAAATTGGGTGAAAATTATGTGCAGTTCATATTGTTGATTCTGTGCAGCTGGACAAGGAGACAAAATCAAAATTCATAAAATCATAACCCACCTAACTTATCTAACCTGCTTATTTATTATCTCACATAATTTCATCCCATTAAAATCATCCCATTAAAATTTAAATAATATCTAACTAAAATTAATTCATAAAATATTTTTAAAAAGAAATTTTTTATCTTTTTCTATCACTTTTTATTTCAATCATAATTTAATTTCCAATTTCATATAACTGACTATCTCAAATGTTTTTTTTGTTTTTTTAATTAATTAAAACTTAATTAGAATTTGATAGGATTTTACGATACGTATTTTAATTCATTTCAGCTAACCACTTTTTCAGTCTAAATAACTTTTGGACGAATTATTTTCTAACTCAGCTCATTTTGACCCGCCAAAATTCAATCCAATTTGTCCATTTGCCACCTATACAAGAAGATTTTGCACAAGTTACCCATAAAAATGATTGATCTTTAATTTTTGCCCACCATATATATGGTCTTTAATTTTTGCCCACCATATATATAATCTTTAATATTTACCTATAGAATGTTTTTAATGAGATTTTATGGACGAAAATACCCTTATTTATATTACTCCTCCAGATGCTTTTTTTGTGTTCTGTTTATTTAGTGTCGTATTCTCTCTCTCTCTCTCTCTCTCTCTCTCCTCTCTATTTTTTATTTTGTTTATTGATCAGCCGCAACTCATTTTTTTCGATTCTTTTGAATCTGTCTATTGTGAAATTTATGTATTTTTCAGCGTGTTTTACATTATTTAATTTATCAGTTCGTCTATTTGATAATTTTTGCCCTTCAGCCATAAGTTGTATAATATTTCTATAATTTTAAAATTATTCGTATAGGGGTTCATAGTCAATTTTTGAACGTTTATTGCATGACACAAAAAATTACATCCCAAAAGCACAAGTCATGATATAAGGCACATGCGCAAGAAGTTTATTGAATGAAAAAAAATGAAATTATGCTCTAAAATCACAAGTCATGGCATAAGGTATAAGTGCAAAAAGTTTATTGAATGGAAAAAAAATAATCATGCCCCAAAGGCACAAGTCATAGCATAAGACATAAGTGCAAAAAGTTTATTGGATGGAAAAAAAAAAAAATCATGCCCCAAAGACACAAGTCATGGCATAAGGCATAAGTGCAAAAAATTTATTACAAGGGAAAAAAATAAAATTATGCCCAAAGGCACAAATCATGACATGAGGCATAAGTGCAGAAAATTTATTAGATTAAAAAAAAATGAAATTATGCCCCAAAGGCACAAGTCATGGCATGAGGCATAAGTGTAAAAAGTTTATTTGATAGAAAAAAAATAAAATTATGTCTCGAAGGTACAAGTCGTAAGACATAGGTGTAAAAAATTTATTTAATGGAAAAAAAAAGTGAAATCATGCCCCAAAAGCACAAGGTATAAATGCAAAAAAATTTATTGGATTGAAAAAAAAAATCATGCCCCAAAAGCATAATGTATAAGTGTAAAAAGTTTATTGGATTGAAAAAAAAAATCATGCCCCAAAGACACAAGTAATGACATAAGACATAAGTGCAAAAAGTTTATTGAATTGAAAAAATAATGAAATTATGCCTCAAAGGCACAAGTCATGACATAAGGTATACGTGTAAAAAGTTTATTGGATGAAAAAAAAATTATATCTCAAAGGCACAAGTCATGGCATAATGCATAAGCACAAAAAGTTTATCGGATTGAAAAAAAAAATCATGCCCCAAAGGCACAAGTTATGGCATAAAGCGTAAGTGTAAAAAAATTATTAGATGGGAAAAAAAATCATGCCTCAAAGATACAAGTCATGGCATAAGACATAAGTTTAAATAATTCATTGACGCACCAAAATAAGAACATTTATGCGAATGACCCCGTACAATTGCAGTAGTACAGTTCGTACATCCTGACCTATTGTAAACAGCTCATGTATCATCCAATATACTACAATTTATGAACTAATCTAAACAGCTCATTCATCATCCAATGTACTACACTTAGACCAATCTGTTTTTCAAACTTAAAGCTGCTACTTTTTTTTATCCCCAAACAAACTTCATGAAACTAATTAATCTCAAAAGGAACTCTCTTTTTAGACTTAATATTAACTCAATATCTTACCTGTTACCATTTGGCGCCTCTCATTAAGGTGAAAACGCAAACTCAAAATAGTGTTTAATTATATTTATGCATACTGCATGTTAAAGAATCAAACAAGCATCGTAATGCCAAAGCACTTCATTCGTCCTTTTTTTCACAAGTAGCGGATTGGACTGAAATGGAGCGCTAATTCCTATAATACCCATCGGCTGTTCCCAACTTGGTCAAGGATAATTATATTCACTTCATCTGTGAACTAATTTGCTCCAAATTTCTTTTGATTAACTAAATTTTATAAGCCATCATATTACGCATAAATTACACTACTATTTCAGAACACTAAACGTAAGGCAGATTTACTTAAATCAAGCACTTTGTAGAGCTTTGTGGCAGGCCAACAGCAAGTCAGAATTTTGATCAAGCTATGCTGCAATGACAAGAAGCAATTTTACCAGCATAAGCCAAGTAGAAATAGTTTTGGATCTATTCAAGTGTCTCAACACGCAGCTTGATGCAGGAAGCCTGCCCTCCAATCAGTACCAACAGCACTAATAGTTGGCACTGTTTGATGTATGGATAAGATTAGCACTTAACCACAAACAACACCACAAACAACGCACATCCCATTAGATATGCTTGGTCAAGAGAAGCTATACACTAAGACCAGAAAAGACGATAAGCACAGAAAGCTGCCACCTTCCTATATCAAGCCACAACAATTTCCAGAAGGCAATTGCAGCTTAATTCACAGGCACAATGTTGAAACACGGAGAGGTTAAATGAGCTCAAGGCAGGTCAAATCAAACAATTCAAAGATCAAAACCTGAGAAACATGCAAAACATACATTCAGCAGACAGCAGCAGCACATCCAAAAGGACTAAATTTTACATGATAACTATCTACTGAGTTCTCTTAGGAGAGACTCTGGATGAATGAGAATAACTGTCATTGGTATTCATAGAAATTCAAAGCGACCAAATTTTACATATCTGACCAGTTTTGATGGAATTCTTTTCATGAGATCTTTCTAACAGACATCTACCTCAGCTCCAACTTTTGACAAAAATATTGAAGGATAGATGGCGTCTGGTTTTGATAAATGCCACCTTCGCAGATTCCAAAATCCTTGAAATAACCTCAACAATTAATCCCAAACCACATGAAGTGCCAAAATCTACAACAAGAACCAGCATTCCATCGAGGAAAGGGAGCCTTGCAATACGAGAACGCGGAAAGAAGCAGCTTCTTTCCTTTCCAAAATTGACAAACTTGAATTAATCAATACCCATTTATACTTCACGATCTGGAGTTCTCTTCATGCTCTAGCCCCATATGATCTTTTGAAGAGTTCCATCTCATGAAGCCCATGTACCTCTTTTATGCCAGTTATTAATACCAACAAAATTTACAAGGCCATGAATCCATAAGATCAATGTTATCTGGAAATTGGATCTTCCTAAGTACATAGAGGTCCAACATTATGCTCTAAATCCTGTGTACAATTGTGGCAAATAATAAATTACAAGAGGAAAGAAACTATCGGAACTTACCATCAAGTAACCACAATAGGAAATCTGAGCATTTGTCAGCCACAACACCAAATAGCCCTGAAAGGACATGACATACTTGAGGAAAACAGTGTCAAGGATACAACTAGAAGTCCTTAAAATAAAACAATCAGGCAGATATTTTATCAGCCCAACAAATTTTTGATAGGCAAGCACAACTCACACACTTTTAAAGTGTATAACAACAAAAGAGGGAAGACAAATTGGATTAGCCTTGGCCAGGAAGTTTTCAAGACTTGTGATACCCCTCATCCTAGCAAACAAAAACTTACACATTTCATCTGGCTGAAATTATGCCACTAAAGCATAACTCATTTTCTGCAGCTCAAAATTTGAATTATGACACCAATGTACACCTCTGCGCCCTTTTTCTAAAGAAAACTATGGCATAGACGATAACAGATAATACAATACCTCAATTACTTCTAAGAAGCTTCCATAATCAGGGGGACTCTTTCTGCAAGTTACCATACAAACTTACATGCACAGCTCTTTAATAGTCTAACACAATAGAGGCTCATAATTTGAACTCTAATACAGGGAAACAATCAATCAATCAAGTGTGCCAGCTGCAAATTAATTGGGTTCAATCTACGTGAATCCTTAAGAGTCACTCTGCGATACTCCAGTCCAACTCTAATACAGAGGAGCATGAAAGTTTTTAAAAATAGTTTAAGTTTCAAAAATTTAATTAGGTGAATCCACTCTTCATAGATTTCTTTAGATAAGTATTCCGAGGAAAAATGAAAAATATGAACTCATTAAAATACTCCAGACGGTAATCAAACTCAAGAACACTATTTATAAATGCCATATTCAATAGAGTTGGACTAGATTTTTCTGTCTGTGGAGACCAAAATGCCAGATATATAATGACTAAACGGGAAGACCAAAACAACCAGCAACCAAGAATTTAATTTAAATTCATGATCCCAGGAACACAAGTCCACACCAAGAATAAGTGCCAGAATAATTAAGGACATAAAACTCTGATGTCCTAGCTACTTCGCAAAATCTTAAATTGCAGGGTCCTAGTACTACAAAAGTAGATGTTTTTCTTGCCTCTGAACTAATTATTATTCAAACTATACAAACGTCGACCAATAAGTAAATTAACCCCCATATAACCTCATGAGCTGCCAAAGAAACCACCCTTGACATTAGAATTAATCACATACACTGATGATACGGGATTTAGGGGATATCATCTTCAAAGGAGAATGGAAGAGCCAGCTAGCCAAGGAGGAAAGACTGCATCCATTTTTCTCCTTTTAGGTGAAAAATAACCAGGCACTTTTTCAAAGCACATACAGCAGAGTATTCGCATGACACCAAAGAAAATTTGCAGAAACTTTTTTAAGTGCCTCAAGAAACAGTTCGCCCATAACACACAGATGCAATGTAAAGGTTCTTGGCCCACTTCTCCTGCAAACAATAACATACATAGTTAGGTCCAGGACCAGGATAAAAAGCAAAGTAGAAGACAAAAGAAATGGTCCCCATAAAGAGGAGCGATGACAGAAGGAATAAATGACCTTGACATGAGTGCTAGGAAAAGCAGAAGTACGAAGTGTTTCTTGTGTTTCATCCGCAGGCTTCCTTCTTGGAACACTTAGAACTAAAGCAGCTTGATCCCATGTGGCTGCAGTTGACGTGATACGGTAACCAGCATCCCACCTCCTATGGATCCCCTCACTAGGATAGAGAAAATCTAATTCCACCACCTGGAAATTAATAAAAGCACATGAATACCAGATTTCAAAATAGAGGGCACACTCCAGTCCATGACTGTTCTCCACTAAACTAATAAAAGCTTTCAAAAAGAAAGTTTCACAGGAAAACCTGATCAGAGAACCCAGCTCCACGTGACATAACAATTGCCCATCTACTTCCTGCAGTTGCCATCGCCGTGACATAGAACCCCTCTCTCCATTTTTTATTTATCCACTTGAAAGGAAATGACTCACTGACTTTGTAGGACTGCTGCAGATATTGAGTACCTGATGTTTACCACATTACTTACTTCAGTCTGGTCTAGTTCACACAACTGTGACAACCCAAGTATAAGAAGTTATAAAGCTCCACTGACCCTTTGACATAACTACTAAGGAGCTCCCATTGTTAGCTCCTGCTACTGCGCTAATATAATAATTCTTCTCCCATTGCTCCATAATCCACTCCTATGTGCAAAACATAAATATGAGGAATTAGCATAAGCCTATCAAAGTGAAAAACAGAATGGTATTCCAGTCCGGTGAAAAATTAGCATTATTGCACTTATGCAACAGAAAAATCTGACTACACTTCAAGATTGACCACTCAACAGAAGATAAGAGACCTTATGAAGAAAAAAAGGTGACAACTCATAAACTTGAGAAGTGAACCCAGTCCCTGCATCCATAATTAAGGCCCACAAGTTCGAACAGGATGCCACACTGCTAATGAATAGTCCATCCTCATTTCCTTTCTCAATGTGCTGAGCCAGCCTCATATCAGCAACATTATAATGATACCTACAATTTCCAGTTGTATCAATTCCTTGTCCTAAAGCTAAAGACCAAGACATATCAGGCACAAGTATAGAAACCTTTGCTTCATTGGGCGACGAGCATTGTAAACACTAATCCATTGTGTTGCAGGCATACCCATCCGTACTTTCTTCTTTGGTTGTTCATCGTCATCTTCTTCCATTGTAAGCCTTCCTCTCTTCTGTCCGACTTGATAAATAAGCTTCAATAAAATAAATGTGTTAGAGATTCAGAAATTCTCCTGTCACTGATTCAAATTCAAGATACCCTGAATTGTGAAAGTGTCAAGTAATACCTTCTGTGCACCATCAGTGTTGATTGGCCTGATGTCTGGATTTGGACCTACTATTCCGTCAAACAATGAGATATATTTCGCATAATTAGGCTCCTCATCAAACTTCAAGTTCACAACATATTCCACAAACTGTCTAAATGGAGCAGGGCAGAAGCAGCAAAGTGTTTCTGGAGAAGTCGCCATCTTCTTCTTACAGACAAGGAAACCTTTATTCTCACCCTACAAAGATCACAGTTATTGTCACCAAAAGAAAGCTATAAAAAAGTAATACTGCATTCCATAGGCAGTTCCAGCCTTTAAGCTCTATGCATTTGACCTTTACGGCTCTTAACACTTAACCCAGTACCTCTAAAACTATGGATTCAGCACTTCTGTTTGTTGCAATTTCAGTGGGTTTTATATATAAATTTTATGACCCGCGTAGAACAAACTGGGTGAATGAAGGCGATGCCGCAATGCTGCATCCGCCTCTGTTGCATTCTAACTCGAGAAAATGCTAACCTGATATCCCTGCCAAGGCAGCCGGCCTCGGAGCAGAAAGATGAGAGTGTAAGCCAGTGATTCTAGGTCATCCCTCCGGCTTCCAGTTCTTCCAAGGTGAGCGTGCACACTAGCATACCTTACAGTTCCCCTTAAGCAATGATTTTCTTACTAGTCAGTGAATGCAGTTTAGAAATGCAAACCCCAAGGAATGCAACATAAAGAGTAATTATTTACTACTGTACCTAAAGACATCGGGCCTTTGGTCATATTCAACATGAAGACCACTTGAAGTGTCACGCCACCTAGTTGCTGCAACACTCAAACGGGTAAACACATAAATTGTTGCACCAAAAATAAAACATAAATTACAAAATTTAAATATAAAGAGATGTGTAATAGTTGAATTTATTTTCTTGTATGATGCTACATATACATGTCATACCTAATCCAAGGTCAACCAGAAACAGTTTTTTCTCATCAGGAGTTCCAGGAGTTCCAAGAAGAAAGTTTTCAGGTTTCACATCCCCATGCACATACCTGCAGATCATTAGCACCAGTATGACAAGATTATTTCAGGTCCAACAAAGGGATTCTTGTACAGTACAACCACAAAACAATATGTTCACTGGTACAGAGCAAAACCCCATATTCTGGAAGAAATGTCATCCACAAACCAGAGACTAACAGACGCAAGATGTGTTCTTCCTGGGTAAATAGGTAAGTGGGGAATATGTTCCCACAATGGAAGTACACTGTATCATCATAACCCAGAATATACAATTTCTGCCCAAGATTGATCATAGCTTTCAACTCGTAGCAGCATGATAATCACAAAAATCCATACTTACCCTCTAGAGTGCAACTTCTCAAGTATGGATATTGCTTCAATGGCAATGCATGCTACCATTTCAATAGACATCCTGAAATGGACAATATAAATATCAAAACAGAATGTCATTGAATTCCAGGGACCAGCAATAACCTCCTCATGATATTATAAATACAAAGTGTAGCTTACGCATGAGAATTATTGTTCCAGACATCCCACAAACTAGGACCAAGCATATCCATAACCTACATTCACAGAAGCATGTTTGTAATTTCATGGAGATTGAAAATGAAGTCCAAAACGATACAATCATAAAGCTATACAACAGTAAGCAAATCACATACCATAATGTAGTAGTCACCTTGCCGTCCCTTGTAATGGACACGTGGTATCCCATGGCTACCACCAAGGGCACTACCAGAAACAGCAAATGCCATCAATGACAGGACGGTCTTTTTACCAGATATGTCATAATAACTAAGACCTACATTAAGAAAAAAGACAGTAAAAAGACTTACTTGTAGACTTGCCACTCATAAGGTGGTCCATAGTTACAACCTTTGCTACTTCTATGCTCAAATTTCAAGGCAACCTAGAACCAGATACAACAAAATAATCAACAGCAATATCAAAGAGATCTTTATCCTATTCAGGGATTGGCAAAGAGAGAAGTAGACAGAGATGCAGAATGTGATGCTTACCTCTACAGCTCCTGCACCACTTCTTTCATGTGGATGTGGTGCATTTATTCGACGACCTACATATACTTGACCAAATCCTCCTTTACCAAGCTTTCTATCGATCCTATAAGGTGGTGATCCACCAACTTGGATCTGTTATACATAAAAGGAAACACCATACAATGTACAAGATGAATCCTTCAACAAGAAAGGAGACATAAAAGAAACAAGAATATCCGCAAGAATTCACATATGCTCACAGCACTATAGACAATTAGAAACGTAATGTCATCAAACATCAAGCAACATTTATCAGCGCCACCAAGGTTAATGAAAACCAACAAAGAAATCATACTGATTCCCCCCTAGGCCTAACAACCTTGTCTCAAAACCAAAAAGCTTAATAGAGCACCCAAAGCCAATTAAAACATAAAAATCTCAAAAGATAAGGAGCACAATTTCGCCTGAAAAAATTACCCAGAGGTCTATTTTGTAAAAACGAGATAATAGACTAAAGAAACTTGATGAACTCCGAAAATCTTGGATATAATTGACATATTATGACGAACAAATCGTAGAGACGATGGATAAGAGCTATATATGCACCTAGAAGTTTCAATTTTTCATCATCATCACCAAGCATTCACAATATAAAAATAAAAAATTAATTTAAAAGATAGTAACCACAGCACTGTTGAACTAAAAGAGGGTAAACAGAAAACAGTGAATTCTTCCCCTCTGCTTAGGCCTTGTTCGGTGGGATTTCATGAATGTAACAGGTATTCGGTGGTGGATTAGTTGATGTATGCGGAGTCCACATTATTAGAGACAGTTAGAGAGAGAAGGAAATGGTACCCTTTCTGGAAGGGGCGCGGTGCTTCCTTCTTCCTCAGCTCCCAAACCCTTATCACCACTTCGACCGCCACTATCGTGTTCATCCATTTGCTTTTCTCCTACCTCTTCTTTGAAAACCCTCACTCCTTCCTCTACTTCCTTCTTATCCTTATCCTCTGCTTCACCAGTCCTAACCGACGTCGTTTTCTTCACAGCATTCTCCTCCTCCTCAACATCTACCACTACTACAGGTACAACTTCCTTAATTATCTCTTCGTCGTTACTGCTGTTCTTCTTCTTCCTTCCTCCAACGGCTCTATTTCCCGCAGCTGCTCTCCTCGTCCTGGTTGTTCTCCTAGTAACCCTCTGGTTCTCGTTGTTGTTATTGTTGTTGTTTTCGGGTTCGATTGCAGCAATCGGTCGACGGCCTCTGCGCACTCCACTACGCAGTTGAGGCATATCGATCATCCATCAACTTGTGAAAGCCCTAAAGCGACCTTCATCAATCAAGGCTCTTCTTTTCTTCTAGACTCTTCCACTGGGTTAAGTTCCAAAGATCTCCAAGAATTAAAATCAGAAATTCAAGAAATCGGAGCAGGCGACGGACAATCAATCGCCGATGACTATGAGTGAATATGAATCTGCCTGTATCTACCTCTATAGAATTTAGGGTTTGGATATGTGGAGAAAAAAAAAATGGAAGAAGGAAAAAACTCGAAACGAATGAGAGTGAAAACAGGGAGGCGAAGAAACAGAAAAGAGACTTTAGCCTCTTCCTTTCTCCCGTTGGATTTCTTCTAAATAACAAAACTAAAAGAGAAAGAAAAAAAAAAGTTCTTCTATAAAAGGAAAATTTTTACTTACAAATTACTACGAACTTTATTTACTATAGGATCCCTTACTTAAACAGTTAAACGTGCTCTAGTATTTTGATATACTAAATATTTTATTTTTATTAATTTTCCATATACGTACGTTGTACGTATTTCTTATCGATCAAATACTGAACATAATAATGATTTATTTTTATATTTCAAAATTTCTTTTACACTCTTATAATAACTTTTTATTGTATTTTTAGCTTCACGAAGCTTAACTTAATTTTATATATTATAAATTATAATTCCAGCATGTTAGTGTATAAAGAGTTTCAAAAAGATTCTAGTTTTTCAATTTTATTTACTCCTTTTTATATTGTGTATCTTCGTTTCCTTTATGAATATTGTAAATTAATTCGTACAACATTTTTGTCAAATATATAATATATAAAATTAGTTGATACATCGTGATAATGATTATGTGTCAAAATATATATTATAGCGTTCAATAAAATAAACTCTAGCTGCTACATCTTCAAATCATGCTGAACTAATAGTTCTTCACGAAGCCATCCGAGAGCGTGTATGATTGAGATCAATAACTCAACATATTTTGTAATTATGTGATCTTAATTCTTTGAAAATAAAGATGGCAATAATATTTTATGAAGATAACAATGTTTTCATAGTTTAATTAAAGAGAGAATACTTCAAAGAAGAACGAACAAACCACATTCACCGAAGTTCTTTTTTCTACATGATCTTTAATAAAATGGTGATATAAATGTTCATCAAATTTGTTCGGGTGATAATCTTGTAGATTATTCACTAAGGCATTGCCAATATCAATATTTGAGAAACTGAGATACTAGATTAGAATGTGTTGTCTGTAAGATATCAAGTAAAGGGAGTAAAATACATGTTGTGCTCTTTTTTTCTTACCCAAGGTTTTATCCCAATTGGGTTTTTCTGGTAAAATTTTTAATGAAGCGACACTTAAGACATATTACAAGATGTGTATCCTTTTTTTTCTTCACTAAGCTTTTTTCACTTGATTTTTCTTAGTAAGATTTTAACGACATACATTATCTATGAATATCCAATGGGGAGTGTTATGAATCCATTGGATTGTGTGGATATTTCATGCAATAAACTCTTTAGCATACATGTAGCTTATTAATGCATCACTTAATATTTGTATCTAATGGATGATTTGTATATCCTATAAAAGAGTATTTCTCGATGGAAGAGAGATGACGACATATTTAAAGACATTTGAATAAGATGATCTAGTCTGTATATCTTGTTCTATATTGCTCATATTTTACAATATACAATATAACTTTACTTATATTGTGTTAATAAAAGAAAATAAAAAATTCAACTAGATTTAAATTATAACTTTTCGGATGTTAAGCTTTTGCAAAGAATATACATAGTATGACATAAATTTATTTACAGTGCTAACAAAAGTAGACAAAAAATTCAATTAGATTTAAGTTAAGTGATCATTTAGCTCTAAAGCTCGATTTACAAAAGTTATAATATGATATAGACTTTCTTATAGTTATAGNATAGACTTTCTTATAGTTATAGGGTTAATAAGGAACGACAGAAGATTTAATATAATGACCTACTAGCCATAGTAGTTACCAAGCTACTTTTTTTATTTTTTGGTTTATTATTTTTATATCACTTTCTCTGTCTCCTTCAAATTTCCTATCTTTCTCGTCTTTTTTGCTGCTATATTCTCCAATTAAGAAAAAAAGAACAGTGAACTCGAAAGAAAATAGTTCTAAACTATGGAGATAATGTTAGTTTCACTATAACTAGGATTCAAATTTGTCTTTAATATTTCTTTAACTTCTAATTATATTTTTTTTTAATTTTAATATTACTTAAGAAAATTATGCTTTTACCTTTAAAATTATTTGATGGTGTAAAAGAAAAAATCTACATTGATGGTGCACCAAACTTAAACTCATAAATTATATATGTGGTCTTTTTCTTTTTTTAATCTTTGGTTATACTAATAGACTTTCTTATAGCGTTAATTAGGAAAGACGAGGCAATAACAAGAAAATCGTGTTAATGAAGAGATCAAACTTAATCTAATTTGTGATCTTTTAACTATTAAACTTAATGCGACATATTCTATAATATAACCTAATTTAATTTTTAATACATTTGAAAGCACCATAAAATTTCTAATAAATAT
>JACEIK010006884.1:46376-56631 GCA_018107945.1 Datura stramonium
TATACATTTTAGACTTTCTTGACGACTAAAATGAGCAAATAAATATAATTGTTATTGCTTTATGACCATCTTTAGTGGATACTACTTACTCAGATTTAAACCACACTAAATTATTTTCCTAATAAGAAAAGTTTGATTAAAAAATTGACTAGGATAAGACCTGAGCCAAAACCTACATATATTTCAAGATGATAACATTTAATTTGGTATATAATAAACTCTTATTTAGTTTCATTCCATAATAGTTACTGGTGACAACTAAGAATCCTCTAATTCAAACTATTCAAAAATTTATAGAATCTAAATTTCTTCTATAAATAGGAGTCATTCCTAGACAAAGAGACACAACAACAACAACAATAACAAAGTCATTTGATCCCCATGCAAACAAACATATTTTTCCTCCTCTTCCTCCTCTTTTGCCATGGCTAGAAAGAAAGTGAAACTTGCTCAAATTAAAAATGAAACTGAGAGGAAAGTCTCATACAAAAAAGGACAAAAAGGATTATTGAAAAAGACTCATGAACTTAGCACACTTTGTGGCGTTGAAATAGCTAGCGTCATTTATAGTCCTTACCATAATGAATCTGTGGTATTTTCAAATCATGGAGCTGCTATCAATACTTTTACAAGGTTTAGGACGCTTCCAACGTTGGTTCAATAAAAAAATATGATGACAAGAGAAGAGTTCACCAAGAAAAGGTTTGGTAAGATGGTGGAACAACCGTGGAAGTTAAGAAAGGAAAGTAAGGACAAAGAAATAAAGATCATGATGAATGAAGTGGTGAAGGGAAGAGATATTCCCACTAACCTTCACCCTAACCATCTCAATAATCTAATTTTATGATGAATCAACACATCAAAAAAAATATGTGAAGAGCAAAAAAAGAGGGCTGATGGAGAGGGTTCTACATCAAATGTTCTCAACCCATTATTGGACCAATGGTATATGGTAGGACTAACTTAGAGGGGCCAACAGAGGGTGATCCAGTATCGATAGTTCCTTTGGTGATTCTATTGATAGTTCCTGAACGGACCAACTTCAAGAGACAAAGGTCTCCTCTATTTTTCTCAGATGTGGATACAAAATGGTTGGTTCCTATATGGCTCCATTGATAGTTCTTCTCAGATGTGGATACAAAATTTTATTGTTTTCACCTCCATTATTCTAGGGCATGAAAAAACTAAAGAGTTAAGGTGATTCTCCAAGGTAGAAAGGGTTCTCCTTCCCAAGGTAAGAATTCTAGCTTGTTCTTTCCCTCTTTCGATTTTTTAACACCCTAGAGGTAAACTTTAATGGTGACTTAGTTAAAAATCCTAAGTTGTGAAAGCAAGGGATATTCAAATGAGAATGAGTGGGTGTTGATTCTTAAGCCTAAAAGTGAGAAGTTAATACTTTCTAGGGTGAATGTGATTGTAAAACGTTGTTTTTGTGATCGTTTGAGACCTAAAATTCAATGAATTTGGAACTCTTAACCTTAAAAATTACTTTAAGAGAGTCAGAGGAGTAAAACTCCATGAACTAGGTTAGAGTGATCATTGTAGATTTGGGCTATGATAATTTAGCCTGTGATTGTCGAATTAGACTATAAAAAAACAGATAGAATGTAGTAGACTGAGTTCCCAAACCCTTGAATCGAAGAAGTAAACTATTGATTGATTGCTTAATGTATTATTTTTAGACTTTGAATATTTGGAGGCATTGAGAAAAGGCCAAACTCCGCAAGAGTAGCTGCATATTCCAGTTCTGTGATCCAGGTAGATTATGACTTACTTTTGTGTTAGACTATAATTAGTAAATCGTATATGTGTGTACTATTAAGGTACAATTGATGAGGGTAAAGGGATCATAAAATATGATGACACAATGAAAGATTTGCAGTAACATAACTATAAAATTAGAGGATTAATCTTAAGTATGAGAACACATGGATAAGTGAAACCTAATTGATAACTAATAATGGGGGTCTACTCTTAATGTGATGTTCTTGATAAAACACCCTCAAGGTGATGTTTTGGATAGCATGTTTTGATGACATGTGATTGTGGTTGCTCTTGATTGTATATTTTGGTGGTGTAATATTGACGGTGTAATCTTGAGAGAATGATCGTAATAGTATGAATAAAGGAAAGAAGTGAGGTAATTAGACCTAGTTTGATCATATGAGCTTAATATTATAATTTAATTATTATGAACGAAAACGTAAGGCTGGTAACATAATAACTAGCTTAAAATAAATTTGAGGTAAGAAAAAAATTGGCATTTCTAAGAAATTGTAGTAGCAGGGTTGAGTAACTAAATCTGAATTGCATTGAAATAATTATTGTGCGTTCACAAAATTTTCTTGTGAATGAATATGTTAAAGGGATGATGATGGGCCCGAGTAGGTTGTTTTAAAATGAGGACTAATACGAACAATATTTTTTTATCAATATTGAAGAACCTGTTTATATGATAGATCCTTATATGAGATGGTGGAAAATATTAAACCGATAATATGTTAAGGTTACCTTGTATTTTTTTATTATTGTGATAGATGACATAAGACTTATATAACTAATACATAACTAGAAAGATAGCAGGTTACGATTACGAGGAGTTATACTTTATATAATGTTGTATATATGTGTGGATTGACAATATAATTAATTGGTCTTTGGATGCTGATTGTGATAGAGGTAATGCTAATTTAGTTGCGTTCTGTGAATGAACCCCGAGATGAATAAATATGGTTTGTTGTTGTGAAATTTAAGTGCAATTGTAATAATCAATGTGTACTTATGAGGGGTCATGTGTGTTGATTAAATTAATAGCATGTTGAATTATGCTGCTGATTATTGATTTATGTATCTTTCTGAATTGTCCTATGAGTTGACCGAATGAAATGAACAATAAGTTATGTTGATGAATGTTGATTGATATATCACTCTGAGTTGTGGGTGATAAAACCCAAGATGGATGTTGGTTCCAAGTTAATTAATGAAGAGTTGAATGATGGAGAGCCGAGTGCACCTATTGTTATTGATAATGACAAATTGACAGAGGAGGAAGAGGTTGATACTCCTCCTCAAGGTGTGAATGTTGATGAATCGGGTGAGGAGGCCCCAAGTGCTAAAGGCCAAGTGCCTAAGGGTCCACTTCCTTACCCCCATCAATTGATCAAGAAGAAAGAGGCAATTCAAAAAATTCATTGATATGTTCAGCAAGTTGTCCGTAAACATTCCATTGGTAGATGTTTTGCTCCAAATGCCCGGTTATGCCAAAGTTATGAATGAGCTTTTGAAGAAAAAGAGAGTTGTTGATGTGGGCACAATGGAGGTATCACATTATTTTAGTGTAGTTATGGCTAGCAACCTTGCTCCAAAGAGAAATGATCCCGGAGCATTCACCATTCCTTGCACCATGGGGATGTACTTGTTTAATAAGGCTCTATGCGACCTTGGGACAAGCATCAACTTGATGCCCCTCGTGATCTTTAAAAAGTTAAGATTGAGAAATCCCAAACCTACCACTATGAGATTGCTCATGACAGATCGATCTATCAAGCGCCCCGTAGGGATAATTGTTGATGTGCTTCAAAGTGGATAGATTCATCCTTCTAGGCGGATTTTTTTGTGACGGATTGTGATGTGGACTTTGAAGTGCCTATTATCTTGGGCATCCATTCTTGGCCACGGTGTGTGCTCTAGTGGATGTCGAGCTAGGTGAGCTCAAATTTCGAGTTGGTGGTGATGAGGTTACATTCAATATGTGCCAATCAATAAAACAACCAGATGAGTGCAAGGTGGTGGCCATGATGGATGATAGATATAAGTAGGTGGATGTCCCTTATGAGGAGGTCGAACCTTTGGATGATTGTTAAATTGTGAGGTGAAACCATCATGCCATGACGTCAAATCAAGTGCTTCTTGGGAGGGAACACAAGTATCTTTAAATTCCTTTTTACTTTACCTTTTTGTTGTTTTAGTTGTTGTAGGATGTTGGATTGTGGAAAAAGATGAAGGATGCAGAGTGTGGGCGTATGCCTGGGACCTGCGAAACGCAGATCCCAACTTGCAGGGCACAGGTGATGTGCAAATATGGTCCAAAATGCTTGGAAAATTATGAGCACCCGCGCCTCATCTGCGAACCACAGTCAGGGACTTGCATAACACAGGTGTAGTGTAAATCAAAGGCATAACACCTGGAACATAATTATTATAAATTGGATACCTGTGTTGCATCTGCAAAACGCAGACGTGGACCTGCGGCGCGCATGTGCAATGCAGGTCCTAATCAGTGCACTAGGCAATATGAGACACAACTGCATTAGACTTGTGGTTCGCAGATCCCCATCTTCGTCTGCAGGTCTAGTGCAGGTGCATATATGAAGAAATTTTAAAGTTAACCAATCCATTTGACCGATCCGACCCAAGCTCGACCCATGACCTTTCATCTTCTCCTCACTTCCTAAAACCCTGATTTTCAACTCCACTGCACCATTTTCTCCATCTCTTAACTCCCAACAACCCCTATTAACTCTCTACATAACCTTTTCATCTTTCTCTACCTTTAAAAATCACCCTCTGTTCCATTTTCTAGCATCACAAAACCTTACACCAAGAAGAAAAACTTGAGTCAGCCATTTTTCTTGTGAAGAGCTTAAAAGAATATTTGGCCCCCATAGATGCTAAAGCAAAAAAATCCTTACCCAAAATTTAGTTGGACCTCTTTTGAATTAAGTTGATTTGGCCCTGTAAATGCTAAAGCAAAAACTTCTAACCTAGATTCTCTCAGTAATTCGTCGTGTCTGGGATAAATAAAAAAACTAAGAGTTTATTGATAGAGAAAGAGGCAAAGGACAAAGAAGCTGCAATAAATTAAAGGATAAGAAAAAACTAAAAATACGGTGGATCTATTCATCCCGATCTCCCTCACCTATAAGGTAAATCATTCTCCTATTGGCTATTGTAATAAATATTATGTGTNTGTTGCCTGCATGCTCTTAAAATATTGTGCATATGTTCTTGGATATACTTTTAAAATAGAGAAAAATCTCAAATTTTTCTTGCAAAAAGTGCTGAAGCAATGTTGGCACTCTGAAAAATTTTTGTTATTAAAGGTACTTTTGTTACATCATTATCAGTTGTGATCAATTTCTATTTAGTAATTAAACTATATGATTAAGTGAATTCTTAAAAGAAAAATTATAAGCAGAAATTCATCTCCCACAACTTGAATCAACAGATGGTATTTCAATTACCATAAAAATTATTGAAACTTATCATATATGGGTACATGAACTCAAAATAATCTTTCATGGTCAAGTTATTTCTTCATTGCATTGTTCCACTCAATTGTTTTCCTTTTGTTTTATAATCATCTTGCTTTTATGATTATCAGGTACTTTTTTTCCTACCATATTTCTGGCCAAATAATAAAAGCAGGATGTATCTTCTTAAGAACACAGGTGTGGGTCCAATTGATCCCCCAATTCTTATGTGTTTTGCATAATTCATTTAAATATACTCAGTAAGTAGTTTTTGATTGTTTTTTTTCTTCTAATTCTTGAAGACGATTTTTTTCGATCTAAAAGACTTCAAGAAGATGAATTTATTTTGTATAGACGGACATAAAGGACATAATCCATAATTCTGAGAATAACATAGCAAGAATTGTACTTTTATTACAATTTAAACATGTGTGCGTGCATATGTACTTATATAAGTGGTATTGTAATTATGAGCTTTGACTTCATTTCATGGGAAAACAATGAAATCCAATTAGTTATCTCCCCAAAAAAGTAATAAAGATGTAGTAACTGCAATTTCATCTTTCTATATACATGCCTGTTAATATTTGATTTCAATCGTTTATAGGAAGTTGTTTGAATGGAGTACATTGTATCATCTATAGGGTAGCAATTGAATTATATTTTATTTGTCTATAATTTTTTGTTTCTATATATCTTCTTATATCGTCGATGTCGTCATCGACATTGCAATCTCTATCGATGATTGAGGTTGTGAGGAATTGATCTCGATCTCCCTGAATTATCTCAAAAAATGTGATGATGTGGAGGAACTGTCTTTGGTTATAGAAAAGGCAAAGTGGAGAGATAAAAAAATGAAAATGAGTTTGTAAATGTTACTACTCCAATGGTTCATGATTTAACACCATTTCTCATGTCTCCAACATTGTTTGAGCACTAAAAAAATTTTTTTGAACTCTGCTTAGCGTACACTATTCTAAAGTTTTAAGTTAGAAAATACTTATAAGAATTGATTTATTGTAACAATTGTGTTTTGTATCTCGAAACCTTTTTCGTTAATTCTGAAATTGCGTCGACCTACACCTTTTGTATTTTGAGATTCACATCTTGTTTGAATGGTTGTTACCTATTTTTCAAAAAGATAATTTTTAAAAAAAATTATTTTTTGAGGTGTCATACAGACTGTATACTTTTTATACAAACTGTATTTGTAAGAATGGGTGTATACAAACTATATTTGTCAGAATAAGTGTATACAAAGATATTTGGGAAGTTGCAAAGTTGTTACTGACACAATTTTTTTTTTTTTTGCAAGAGGATGATGATGATCCTTCTCCACTTTTAAGTGAATGGGTAGAACTTCTCCAACCTAGCAGGATAGACTGGATCAATTTGTTTGATACATTGAAGGAACGGAATGCTCGCCTTTATTCGAAGGTATTCATTCTCCTGTTAAGTTTTTCCCCTTTATTAGCATTATTTTAACTTTCATTTATGTTCCATCGTTTGTGTTAATTGGAGTCCATGACACAAATCTGATAGACCCATACAAAATGTGGAAGACTTTATTCTTTTATAACCGTGCGAAGTGCGGATATATTTATTAATTTTAAGAAGACACTTGAACTTTACAAAGGTCCTAACACTCTTTTATTCTTGTTTAGTATGTATTTATTACCACTTTATGAACCTAGGTGGCATGCGGAGTGTATCTCACTCTCTAATTGCGAGTGAGATAAGCAAAACAAATAAAATCCAGTATATATTTAAAAACTACCATTTTTTCTTACTTTATTTATTACATTTTACTTTTTTCACTTTTCTTTTCTTTATCTTCTTCGTTGAGAAGACCTAGCCACCACACTCGTTTTCTGCCATTCATCTTCTTGCTTCTCTTTTTGATCTTTTCTTCCTTCTCCTCTGTTTCTTCAAAAAAAAAATAATTCTGCAAACCTCTTCTCTAATCATTAGTGTTAAAAAATTCTGCAAACCTCTTCTCTAATCATTAGTGTTCTCTTTTTTTTCTTTTTTGATTTTGTTATGAAGTTATGTAGTAGATTAATTAATGAATTTCAATACAAGAATTTTCAAATTAAGAATACTATAATTCTATCTTAATGGAGTTTTCATGCTTTATTTTTGTCATGCGGTAAGGTGTTGGAGAAAGTAATTTGAGGGTGATTTTTAATTTTAAATATTAATTTAACAGTAATTTGGTGGGGAAATGGCATAGGTATTCCCTCAACTATAATCATATTTTCAATTACATATACTTTTATTTTAAGGGATTTTATTACCCTCCAACTAATTTAAAATAAAATAAATACACCCATAGATGTTGAATTGACAAAGAGAATGTGCTCGCTCTCTTGTAGGCATGAAGAGACCAACAAAAAACTTAAAATTTGAATTTAATATGAATACATATCATTTTCTAATTGGACATTTATAATTAATTAATATACATAATTAATTAATATATAATTGATTAACGTTAAAAATTGTAAGCAAATATTTTCTAAATTATTTTTCTTTCTTTCTTTGTGAAAAAGATCAATTTTTTTTTTTCTTTTTGTAATTCACGTTAATGTTGACTTGTCTTTTTTTTTTTTAAAAAAAAAAAACATTCTGATAAATTTAGCGGCTGGATTAATTTTAACAAGCTATTTTGAAAAATTTACTTTTTTAGAAATGTTAAGGCTTCAACTTGTTTTTAGTTTTAAAATATTATTTTGATTTTAAAAAAATAAATATCTTCAAAAAAAATAAAAAAAATAAAAAAAATAAAAAAAATAAAAAAAATAAAAAAAATAAAAAAAATAAAAAAAATAAAAATATTTTTAAAATAATAATTTGATGCACGATGATAGAATATTAATAAAAAAATTATAAAATTATAAATTGAATCCTTTATTATAAAAATATCAGTACGTTTATGTGTTGATAATAATATTGTAGGAATATCAATATATCTCGAATTATAATTTTTATGATAATTAATACTTTTTAAATCCAAATTTAATTTAATTTATATTACTTTTAAGTAAACGCCAATTAAGCAAAAAATGAAATTTTTAAAATATATTTCAGAAAGAAAGAAAGGAAAACAAATTAGAATTATATTACTCTAAGTTTCAATGTTAATTAATTATGTGTACTAATTAATTATAAAATTTTCAATTAAACAATAACATGTCTCCATATTAATCAAATTTTAAGTTATTTTTGATATCTCATATGTGTTTAAGAGAGTGAACCCACTCTCTTTGTCAACTCAATACTTAGGATGTATTTATTCCATTTTAAAGCAGTTCAAAGGAATAATAGGACTCTTTAAAAGAAAAAAACGTACTTAAAAATATGATAATAGTTGACGGGGGTACTTATGCTTTTTCCCTAATTTAGTGGTAGATACAATGAAAATGGTATTGTAACAATGGCAATGATGATACCTATGTCTGATGATCGCCGACGACAATGAGCATATGATGAAAATTGAGGAGGAGAAAGAACACGGAGGGGGTGGGGTATGGAATGAAAAGTAATTTATTTTAAAAATCAAAAAGTAAGAAAGACAAAAATACTTTAAAAAGTAAGTAAGAAAGAAAAAAAAAGACCAAAAACAGATTTTAAAAAAATAATTGAATTATCATTTGTCAAGTTAAGATTAATGCGTGATTAACACCTGTTTTTTAAAAATTAAGACTGGTTTAAAAAGAATGTAATAATATCAGCTCAAATTAAAATTGTTTAAAAGGGTAATAAAACTCGTGTAAAATTCAAATGTATTTTTAAAATTAAGATGTTAGTACAAAAAAATCTTCATGTATTCTTTCATATTTAGTCACATCACCTAGAATGTTATTTATCTTTTACGCATACATATAGGCAAATTGTGCAAGTCATTTAGGTTGAAAATATTGATAGCTTCAATTAGTCGTACACTGTAGATATAAAAGGAATGTAGTGCACACTTAGTTAGAGGAGGTTATTAGAGAGCTTGGATATGTTTTCTTAACCAATTTTCTTAGTTGGTCAGGTGATGTTTACATGTGCGATTGTGATGAAAGTTAAGTTGGTTTCAGTTTGCAAAATTATTTTTTCCCTTTTTACATGAATATCTTTTTGAAAGGAAATTTCAGAAATAGCTACCGTATGAGTCTTAATAGCTATAATTTGGATATATATTTATAATTTATAGCAATAGTTTTTAGATTTTTTTTAAAAAAAAATCTCTCCACCTCTCTCCTCAATCTTGTTTGCCTCTCTCCCTATCTCTATATCGTTCTCTCTCTCTCCCCCTCTCTCTCATTGCCTCTCTCCTCTCACTCTTCCCTCTCTCGCCTCTCTCGGTCTCTGTCTCTCTCTCTCTCTCTCTCCCTCTTTGCATACTGTATTTTCACCTTTTTATGTATTTGTATTTTCACCATTCTTTATCTGTATTTCTATATTTTTTGAGATATTAGACGACTGCCATTTGTTGTATCCGTATATGCATCTAAGTTGTATCCTCCGTCTCTCTGTATTTTGTATGTTCATCTCTCTCTGTATTTTTATATTTTTTGCAATATCAGGTGACTGTATCCATTCGCTCTTGTATCACTTCTATTCATTTGCTCTAATTTCACTTGTATATATTCGTTCTTATATCACATCTATTCATTCGCTCTAATTTCCCTTGTATTCGTACACACTTTTAGGTTGTATTCATTCACTCTTGTATCGTATTCATTCGGTCTTGTATCATTTGTATTCATTCGCTTTAGTTTCACTTGTATTTATACACGCGTTTGGATTGTAATCATTTGCTCTATTTAGTTTGTATTCATTCGCTCTTGTATTGCTTATATCATTCGTAATACAAAAATACAAAAAAATAACACACACACACACAAAGGCGAGAAAGGGAGAGAGAGAAAGAGAAAGAGAGGGATAGTGGCAGCGAGAGAGAGCGAGAATGAGAGAAAGAGACAGAGAGAGTGTGAGAAAAAATAACAGAGAGA
>JACEIK010006884.1:56739-72392 GCA_018107945.1 Datura stramonium
CTCTTCCTTATGTGTTATTGAATATTGTAGCAATAAATTTATAATTATTTTAAATAATAACTACTAATAGTAAATACATAGCAATGTTTGTTATATTATGTAATTTTTTTTTATAGGTAGTACACAATTAGTTAGAGAAGGTTATTTAGTTAGCTTATGTATGTATTTGGACCTAATCTTTTTAGTTGGTTAGGTGATGTTTACATGTGCAATTGTAATGAAAGCTAAGTTGGTTGTTTTTTTTCAAAATTATTTTATCCCTTTCGACACGAATACCCTTTTCTCTTAGCTTATTTGTAGCTGCACTTTCTCCTTTTAACATGGCATTAGAGCTATCGATCGATGAAGTTTAAGTTAGAATGAACAAAGTTGAAAGTTATCAGTGAGAAGTCAAAAACTTTCTCGATGTGAATTTCATGAAGACATTTTTCAGCGAAACCCTAAGTGTCGCCATCGACGAAATCATAACTTTTTTTAAGTTGGATTCTTAGGGAATATTTGAATATGCGAGATGAAATCATGATATGAAATCATATGAGATGGAGTTGAAATTTTGTTTGCAATTTGAAATTCTTAAGTTGTATTTTTTTTCTCATGAATATAAAATACCCATAAGTTATGAAAACTATTAAAATTTCCTCAATTCTTATATAATCTTACCAAATAAGTAAAAGTTCATAACAAAATATAATACACTATCACAAAGTCATTCTAAAAAGAAATACAACATTTATTGATTGAACTTTAGTTCAGCAAAAATAAAATTGAACATGAGTTGTATGTAATGTACTACTCTTTAATATAATCCTTCCACGTGATTGACAAAGGTTGCTAAGAGTAATAATATCAATAACAAATTTTGTTTACATCTGAAATAAATGGTTGGTATATATAAAATGGTGATTTTTTTTTTACAAAATATAAACTTGTGGGTCAAATTTTTTATTTAAAAAAATCCATCTCATGATTTGAAAATTTAAAATTTCATCTCATGATTTCAAATTACGAGATAAAATCGCATGTCTAAATGTATATTAAAAATAGTATCAATTGCTCTTAAAGTTGATTAATTTTCCTTATGTGCTTCAAGTTTAATTGTAGCTAGGATTTTCTCACTTATCTCACTCTTGCTTCACCTAATTCTAGTAAAATTCATCTACCAAATATAGTTACTCTACATTTTAAACCCCTATTTAATGATGTTACGTTAACTAATGTGATTTTATTTTCTGTGATAAAAAAGCTGAAGTGGGTATGTTATTTTTATTCTCAATAATGTATTTATTTTTTAAGGATCTTTGCAATGTCAAGACGAGGGAATTGATAAAGAGAAGAATTAATGAAGCTCATGTTCCTTTTAAATTATGGAACCTTACTGATTTTCCTAATCTATAGACTGTTTCCACTATTTTATGAAAGCACATGTCCTTCACTTGGTCATCCTTAAAGGTAATTTGGATGAATGTGCTAGGCAACTAAACCAAAATTTTCAGATAAATTTCCTTCCAACAGTTTTTATGGGTTGTTATTCATATACTTGGAAAAAGATCCTTTTGTTAGTAGAGATGTATCCTTTAATTTTCCTTTCAAAGTTCAAACACCTTAAAAGTATCTACTATTTTATGGCCACATGCATAATCCTTCTTCCCCACCACCTCTATTTCCTTCTTCCTCTACTCTTCAAGATATATATGAACTATTCTTTTACAAGGACTATATCATACTTGAACGTTTATGTTTTACCTTTCAACATGAGTACATGAGTTAATTTTTAGGATCAACCAGTTCAACATTTAGCAACAAGTCCATTTCTTTTCACTTAAATTCTTTTTAAGCTTATAACATATTTCATATGTTGGCTATCTTTTCTTCAAAAAGTAATAGGAGTATATATCATAACTTGCTTGTATCATTTCTTCCAAAATTTGCAACTGCACCTGAAAGAGTTGTCTCCAAACGTTTTTGACACGTACAATTGTTCAACCACTGGAACACAGATATACGAAATTATAGGCGTATGATTTTCAGCAAAAATTATGCATTTAACATATTGATCTTAGATTAAATATGACCACAAGAATCAAAAATAAGCTTCATCTAAACGTACTGGCCAAATGAAGGTGAAAATCTGTGCAACGTCGAAAGGCAAAACATGTGGGCTGCTACCACCATACTCAAAGCTAAATCTAAGACACACGCCCTAATATGCTTGGCCGGAAACATAATCTCCTCAAATGAACAGTTTCCTGAAGCAAGAAAGAGCAAAAATGTGATTAACACAAACTCATCTCTAGTGCAAAATGATAGATTAATGGGTAGAAATTCTTGAGTTATGAATACGCACCTTTGTTTTATCATGATCATATTGAATCACAAAGAGACATCTGCAGCCCCTTATGTCATGAAATTTCTTTTGAATTTCTAGAATACGAGCTTCAACATATCTAGCGTCGTCCTTCCTCTCCTAGTTAAATAAAAATAGGAAAAACCAAAGTACAAAGTTTAAGCACACTGTGACTAGCAAACATATCTGCCACTTAAGAGGCCACCATAGTGAATATCCATATTTTCTACCATTTATGATCTCATTCGTAACACCCTCTATCAACGGCACTAGCCCAAGAATCCATTCGCTTTTCTAGTTCATCTCTTTTCCTAGAACAACAGGAAAAGAGATTTCCATGGAAGAAAGGGGTACCTGGAAGCACAAAACAGGATCCCCAACCCTGACTTTGTTACATTCTGAATTTTCAAGAGCTACAGATCGTTCACGTACAGACTTTCTTACGTTTATCCACTCGTCCTCCTCTGATCCAAATCCAGCATATCTCACAAGAACTTCCTGCAGCACATTGCATTCCACAAAATGTCAAGCAGCATCCACTTCCTGAGTTCTAATTTGACTAGTGTTTTATTTCTAACATCTCATTCAAATAAGCAGCATATTTGATCAATTTGAACTACTTACAGGTTCTCCTGAGCTAAGAAACCGGTGTGAGATAAATGTATCAACGTCATACCTGTCAAACACCATAAGGATTTTACTTCATTAACCCCACAATGGATGCATTGATTCAAGTGAAAAATACTAGGTATCACTAAAGCATTAACAAAATATTCATTGTTCTTTTATAAGAGTCAGAGGCAGATTATCACCACCGCCTAATTACCTTACGCCCAGTTCAAACACACAGGAAATACATAGTTTAGGACATGGATTTCTCCTTCCCTTTCTTTTGCTCCTTTCTTTGTAAGCGGGATAATATGGGGCTGTCTGTTGGGAATTAAGGTTTGATGAAGAAAAATTCTTCCGCAAATTTTGAATTTCAATTTTGAATGGACAGGTAACTAATCAAACTACATTTTGTGGTTGTTGTCTGATAAGAAATTCATGAAACAGCTCCCAAATAAAAAGCTGGCACTCAAGATACCAATTTTTGATCTAAAACCATTAGTTTTGTGAATTAAGTCATTATTCTGGAGCAAAAGCCTCTAAGACATTGGATAGTATTGTCAGCTCCGAAGACACAATATATTGGATAGCCTTACAAGATTCAATAACCTAAGAGAATATGACATTCTCAGATGTTAATTTACCATTTAGCCGAAAATGGTGATAGTAGGGCTTGGACAGTTTTGGCTTATCAAGGAATAAAGTGTAAGAACTTCAATACATTTCCCTTAATATTCACCATATCGAATGTTTACAGGAAGGGAGGATCGCAATGTAGCTGCCCCCAAAAATGTAAAACATTTTGCAAAAAGCATCATTGACCAGGATAATCAAAGGGAAAAGCACCGTAAAATAAATTAGAGAAAACTTCTAAAAGCAAACCAAAGAAAATTAAGATAATGAATGGATGTTATTTTCCAGTAACGTCATTCTGATGGAAACCTTTGAGCTATTGACTTCACAATGGCGTCAGTGTAGTTGCTCAGCAGTAAAGAGAAACTTTCTTCTTTTCCAGCTTCCTTTTTTTTTTTTAAAAAAAAAAGATTCTCTTTACAGGTCAAAGAAGAGAGAGTCTAGAAACAGAAATATCCAAACAGGATTCCATTCATGCATCTCATTTTAATGGCTTAATGCAGAAATGGTTGAAAATGCATCAAGTTAGTGCTAAAATGGTTGTGTAGCCAGTGCTTATTTCTATTGAAAAAAGAAGAAGAGTTAAGACTTTCTGGCTTGCTGATGTAGGCTTACCATGCCCCGTCTTCTGAAGACCTAGCCTCAAATTGTAAGTCTGACAGATCTGGAACATTTTTATCTGGAAAAGAATTTGTTGGACTATGTAAGTGCCGTTTTCTGACAAAAGAACTGCAGGTATAGATGTAAACGGAGCATAAGTAGAACTAATCATTTGGCAAAAGAGAGTGGTTTCCAAGACAATGAAACATATCCTTAGGTGGTTCTTTATTTGGCAATTACATATAAGATTTTCATCAACTAGATCCTCAAAGCAGTACGCATTTTTTGATGTGAGAAACCAACAAAATTTCTCTCTTTCACCATTGATATTCAATGGAGTAGAATGTAACTTTTTTTTTCTTTGATAAGGACGACTATAATGTAACTTTAAATAAATCTTAAGCTTTCCACTAGGGTTGATAAAAGTGATCGACAAGAATAGGAGACAAAAGTAAGTTGACAAAAGTGATCGACAAGAATAGGAGACAAAAGTAAGGAAGAATCAACACAAGGGACAAAGTAGTTTGACTCTCTGTAGCTTGATGAACAAAGAAAACCGCGAAAAAAGTAAGACATAAAGAACAGGACCCAGAAGGAAATGAAACAATTTTGTCCTTCGAGAGGACTTGTGAAACAACAAAAGTTCAGGAATGATATGTATAGATAGAGAAGGATAGAAGGCGTGGTGGTGTATTTTCAGTCCCATCTTGTAAGAAGATCAATCTCATGCAGAACTATCACAGATCATACAACTGACAGAACAAATTATTTGTAACTGAAACTTTTGAATTCTGTGCTTGGTGTTGGAGGTACTATTCACGAGAAGTAACTTTGAGCATCTTCCAAGGAGAAGTCACCATATAAATGAGACAGAGGAATAACTCCAGTTATACTAAGAGAAGATAAATAACTTGGAGACAAATGCCTAGAGGAAAATCTAATATGAATAACTGATTAAACACCGAATGACTACAACCAGCCAATTCAAACTCTCTTGGGGGATGTTAAATTGCTGAATGCACTTGGAGCTTTAGAGACATGAAAAGATTCCTTGTTCTGTAACATTGTTCATTTAATTTCATAACCAATCCAAAAATAAACTGTACAATATCAACTAATGCATAGCTCTGACAAACTCTCTGAACTAAGAACACAAACAAAAAGTTCTTTAAAACAGTGATTATTGGTTATGAAGATATCAGATATCCTTAATTTGTATGCATTATTAAATTCTTGCGAGCGAGTAACATTTGTAGTGCATTAGTCTCAACTCTAAACTTTTAAATGGTCAGTCAGGGAGGAAAGTAGACGAAGAAGGGAATTCCTGCACCGTCAAAACAATGTTCATCAAACCATTATGTAAGATATCTACTTTCATGGTAAACATAGATCAACAGAGACCTTCAGGCATATGAAATTTTTGATTTCTTTACCTAAAGCACATTCTTCAGTCACATCAGGCAGTTTCCTGTTCACCTCTGCTGAATTATCCTTTAAGAGACAGCTTTTCTGCCTACTCTGGAACCAAGTTTGGACCTAAATTCAAAGTGAAATAGTAGAACTTAGTTCTATAAGGACATTCAACCAAGAATATCATATCCTGGAGTAAGTACATCGAACTATGAACCTCACTCCATTTCACGATGGGTTTTCCTGCACGATCTTTAGAGTGGCTGAAAAATGCCAAAATGTGTTAAAAGACAAATTCATACAAAATAATTTTTGTTGATTATTCAACAAGAAACATAACTCGATGCAGAGAGTGCACTCACCTGAAAACCCGTGCCAATTTCTTGCAGAATTCTGGGTCAAAAACTTGTTCTCCTGATTGCTTAAGTAAGTTCTCCATTTTCTCAATCTGCTTGAATAGCAAGAGATGATGGAAAAATTGCAATTTAGAAGCGGAAAAAGGTCAAAACTACCCTTGAACTATTAGATTTGGTACAAAATACCCTCCGTTAACCTTTCCGCTCTAAAATACCCCCGCCGTCAACCTATTGGCTCTCTAATGCCATTACTTTTGACGGCCAATAATTAAATAATTGTTAAACATTTTATTTATTACGTGGCACTCTCTAATTGGTTGATTTTTTAATTAAACTAATTTAATTAAAACCTACCCAAACCCGATACTCGACCCACCTATTTCTACCCGCCCCATTATATCGCACCCAAATAATCCACCTAAATAAGGGAACCAATATCTGGGTAAAGGGATCCGTCTTCTTCTTCCTCTCTTCTGTTCTTGGGGTTATGTGGAAGACACGCTTCAGCTTTTCAAGCAAATGTTGAATTGAATGATTTAGATAGTAGTTCCTTTACTATCTTCTATTCTTGGGGTTATTTCTCATTCTAACAGATCTCACATTGGCATCCAAGTGCATGCACATTGTATAAAAATGGGATCACAATCAGAAGCATCGACAAGAAGTTCACTGGTTATGCTGTATTCCAAATGTGGAGGTATTGATAATTGCTGCAAAGCATTTAAAAATTTTGACACCTGATTTGGTTAGCTGGACTGCTATGACTGTAAGCTATGCTCAAAATGGAAAAGGGGCTGATGCTTTGCAAGTTTATGAGTTAATGAGGAATTCAGGAATCAAGCCTGATGCAGTGACTTTTGTTGGTGTTCTTTCTGCTCGTAGCCATTCTGGTTTGATTGAAGAAGGAAATTTCTTTTTAAATTCAATGATTAAAGACTACGGAATTGAGCCTGGTTACTGTCATTATGCCTGTATGGTAGATCTTCTCAGTCGCTCTGGTAGATTTAGTCTTCCCCAGATGTTGGTTCCCTTATCTAGGTGGATTATTTGGGTGGGTAGAAATAGGTGGGTCGAGTATCGGGTTTAGGTAGGTTTTAATTAAATTAATTTAATTAAAAAATCAACCAATCAGAGAGTGCCACATAATAAATAAAAATGTTTAACAATTATTTAATTATTGGCCGTCAAAAGTAAGGGCATTGCAGAGTCAATAGGTTGACAGCAGGGGTATTTTAGAGCGGAAAGCTTAACGAAGGGTATTTTTGTACCAAATCTAATAGTTCAAGGATAGTTTTGACCCTTTTCCGATTTAGAAAAGAGAAACTGAATAAGTTCTTAATGCCAACATGTGTTGCTAAAGTCGCAAATTAACATCATTTTGCACATTCCAAAAAACGACTAATTCATAATGTCCAAAGAAGCCAACAGAGATGTGGAGGACTAGTCAAAGGTATATATCTCTAATACTTCTATAAAGTTTCAAACATGTGTTGCTAAGGTTGCAGATTAACATCATTTTGCAAATTCTGAATGACAACTAATTCATAATGTCCAAGAAGCCAACGGAGATGTGGAGGACTAGTCAAAGGTATGTATCTCTAATACTCCTATAAAGTTTCACCCTTTGACAAAGCTCAATATAAATAAAAAATAATGTGAGGTAACAATCAAGGTATGAGCCACAACCTCTGAATCTAAATTGGTCCAATTCACGATTTGATTCAAGAGACTTTTTCTTTTCACTTAAAAATTTCCCTGACTGTTGCCATATATTGGCCCTAGATGTAGAAAACCCAACAATGAGATGCTCTAAACGCAACTCAATAATGCACTTCCAGAAAATGAATCAACCATACATTCACACGCTCGAAGCCTCGAAGGATCAAGTAAGTTTGAACACAACTGCTCATTCACTATGATGCACAATGTGAGCAGACAGAATTGATAAAATTCACAATTACATAAAGCATGACCAAAAGCACAAATATAAACAATCAGGCAGACCATTCTAGAAAATCTGGCACAAAGAGTATAGCTTTACACACCAATCAATCAACTATCCAGAATCTCAAATTAGCAAGGCAGGCTGAATGAATTCTCTCCATATAAATTTCGCTCTATTAAGATCTATTATATTTTCATACTAAATAACTAGTCTTTTAAGGAAATTATGGTTCTCTAGATCTCACATTGATCCCTACAAGGAAACAAGAGACCTCTAACCGGACTAAAAAGACTCCTAACAAACATCGGACCTAATATAAGTGTAATACAACTAAGCTTTAATCTAAACTAGATGGTATAATCTATATTCTATATGGATCCCTTTGCTTTCATTCAAGCTTGCTCTTGGTTGAGTCCGCAGTGATACCAAAGGATTATAGATCTTTTAAGACAACTTCCTTCCATTAATTTAGACCTATCTTCCTTATCCCCTTCAATCATCATATTGTCACATGTACAGAACGGTGCATATAGAGGTAAATAACTAAATCATCCAGGCAACCCTCTCTCATTTTATGTGCTATTCCATCCGCTGTTAGACGTGATCATCTTTTATTTTGTCCAATCTTGTACAAAAACGTAAAGTCATTTGAATATGCATATTTACACGCTAACTTCCTTATAGCATTGCAGGTTGCACAACTGTTCATAGACCACAACTTCTAAATTAAAATTTTGATGAAGTAGAAGGAAATATATGCATTTAGCTAGAGTTGACATAACTTCAAACTTATACTAGCAACCAATTTTCCTGCATGATACAAATATACTTTTTTATTATTATCTATATTTTAGTGATAGGGGAAGGAGGACCACGCTCCATGTAAAACCAAGAACCTTTCCGCTAGACAAACCAATTGTGATGTAGAGCACTAACTACATCAATCTTACCTGTTTATTTCCACAGGGCTCTATAGAGTTTTTTCAATCATTTCCATGCTTTAGACCAGCGAATAAGCATAATTAAAACCAATGAGCAGGACAGTAACGAAGACTCCCAAGGAGAAATCAGTACAAGCTTCAAGCTAATCCAAAAGGAAATGGGGTTTCAACTCTGTAACAAAACAAAATGCTATACACACAACTATAAGCTCTTTTGTGAAGCAGGGTTCACAAAAAAAATTGCTGAGTTGTGTCACCACCTCATCTAAAAAGCATTTATTTATTCTATTGCTATGTCTTAACTCTGCATGCCAAGTTGATTCGGAAAAGGACACTTCTATTTATTATGTTGCAAACACACAGATACATCATATCGATCAATTTCCTCGAGAACCCATAAAGGACGAACCTTGAAAACAATGTTTTAAAAAGAATAAAACGGAGCCAAGATAAGAAACGGGGAAGAAGAAACAAAATTTTGAAATGGAAAAAGCACCTCAGCTTCTGTAAAGCCAGAGAATGGTTGCCTCTGCCTGGGACGAAGGTCCATCGACAGTGAAACTAAGTATTTTCCCAACACAAAGATAGGATCAAAGGGTCATCGCCGAAAAGCTCTTTCGCAGTTGAAATTGAGTGACACTGGGTTTTGAGCGCCTACTTGCTCTCTGTGTTTTTTTTTTTTTTTATTTCTCTTTTTCTTTAGGGGTGTGTTTGGTTTCGCTTTTACGGGTTCAAACAAGAATGGCAGGAATATAGTGGAGCTGAAAAGTTATTTTTAAAAATAAATAAAACATATTACAGAAATAAGTTGGTGAAAATAAGATTTCAGAAACTTCGGAACTATTTTTGAGCATTTCTGAAAACCTTCGTATAAGTTTCACCAAACCCCCTTAACCTTTTGTATTTGAAAATAGTACCCCTTCATCTTTCGTACGGGACATCAACCTCCTTAATCTTGAATCAAAACCTAAAATTAAATAAGCATTGCATATAATTTAAGATATTGAAAGAAACTTTGCTTCATGACTTCTTTTTTTCTTTTAAAAAAAATCTTAATACATTTTATTACTTATATTATTGTCAATATTAATTTTTTCTCTGATGAGTAAAATATTTATTTTATTCTCATTTTATTTTTACATATTAAAAGATCTAATAGTTTTTAAAATATTTCTAAAATGTCAAAAAATGACTTTCAATTATAACGCCTTTCTTTATTTTTCAATTTCTTTTTATCACGACTTAAAATTTGAAGGATTATGATGACACCTCACTAACCCTTTAACAGATAAATCAATTGTTTTTTTCAAAATAGTAGAATCAAATAATCATGCAGAAATAAATCATAGCTTATCTTTCATATAAGAATATAAATGCGGAAATAACCAATTATAACCCCAGAACTCAGTTTCACATGTGCAAGACCATAGGAATTAAATACAATTATTTCAATGTTAATACACTGTTTGAAATGATAAAAGACAAAAAATAAAGGATGAAGAGAGTCCAGCGCCACATAATCGCCATGTACCTCACCACAAAACGACAAGGTCTACTGGTACTAGGAGCAAAGTCTGCATCAAAAGATGCAACAAATATAGTATGAGTACGGAAAGCATGTGTACTCAGAAGACATCATAGACCGACCAAGTTAGAGTTCAATAATTATATCACATAAAGTACGAAATGTAACTCAACATAGTCATTATCTTCTAAATAGTTAAATGAGGAACGAGGAGAGAGCAGCTAATCAAACATCACCAAATAGACAATAAGTATAAAACTCAAATAAGAAGAAGATGCAATGCAATGGCCATATAATTCTATCGGTATACACCTACTTTCACCGGTGGCGTTTCGTGAGCCAATGGGTACTCACAAAGTCCATATACCCGTCCAAAATCATTTTTCCTCAAGTATCACCTATAACAAGTACCGGAGACCATTTTTTTTTGGGTTTCCAATTAAAAAATAAGTACGCGAAACTATTTTTCTTCGGGTTTCATCACTCTAGTACATTCATTGTACCATACCTGTGATCCATGAAAATTAAATATATATGCATGATCACAATAATAAAGGGTGTTCATATATAACAGAAAGAAGAATATCTCTTTCAAAATAGTGCTCTTAGGCCATTAACTCATCAAGGTACAATATAACACATGAATTAGAGTAATGCAACAAAACATACGCAATTCAAGTCATACTATACAATATCTATCAGTTAAGTGCCAACCTAGATTGCACATAAATTAGTCATTTTTTTCAACACCAAATCAACTAATACACCTAACGCATAACATACTTGATACAATAAACCATCCCTCAAGAAAAATCTAAGAGAGCAAGTCATAATCTATCTCGAAAATCGATCAAACATGCAACGAATTCTCACAAATGCGCCTTTTCTTTTGGAATAATCTTGAAATACTCTTAATCTATCAATAACATACTTTACATGAATATATGAGTTTATTGATACCCATATTGCTATAATTTTATCTCGGACCCAAAAAGTCAATCTCGAGCCCCCCCAGGTCAAAATAATAATTTTATTTTAAAAGCAGTTTATCCAAAATACAAGGGTCTAAAATATGAAATTTCATGAAAATCGAGTTTGAATCAGACTCAAATCATCAAAATACGATTTCTCAACTTTAGGTACAAAACTCTCAATTTCTAACACCCAAACGCGGATTAAATTATGAATATCGATAAATTACTAAATATAAGGTTATTGATGTGTCAGAGTTTTATGACACATTTGTACTTTTTTTTTATAGAGTTTGCATGCCTTTAAGTACTAATTTAAGTTAATACTAATGTTATTTTGCTAAGTTTTAGGATTCTCAATAAGTTGGAGGAAAAAGGACTATTACAGAACTTCTACCAGAAAATGAAACATACGGACCGTAAATCCAAAGTGTGGCATGTACATTCAGCCGTAATTCAATCTAGTGAGTTGTAAATTTTTTTCAATAAAGTGCGGAGCCAGATACGACTTGCACATTCAATTTGTGGACCGTAAATGAAACCACAGATCACAGATTAAGAAAGTTGTCAACTTGGAGAAGCACGAAGGACAGACGAAAATCGTAAATTCAATATACAACCCATAGATTGATGTACGGTAGCTGACAGAATAAGTTGAAGATCTAAAATGCGGTGCAAAGTACATACCGTAAATACAAGATACGGTCTATAACCGTAAACTAGACCTACCAGATTTAAATTAGACTTGGGGTTTTGGTCTTAGTATAAATAATTTTTTAGTCATTTTTCTTAGAGAGTTGAATATCACAGTAGAGAATAGACTAGTTAAAGAGTACCCATTGTATTTTGAAGACAATTTGAAGATCTATTTCGTACTTGAGATTTCTCTCTCTTCAATTGATTTTTAAGTTGATCATGCTTAATTTTATGCTTTCTTCTTCTTCTTCTTCTTCTTCTTCTTCTTCTTCTTCTTCTTCTTCTTCTTCTTCTTCTTCTTCTTCTTCTTCTTCTTATGAGTAACTAAATTCTTATCTAGGACTATGAACCCAATAGGGCTGTGAACCCTATTGCTCTCAAATAGGATAAATTGATAATGGGCTTTTAAATACTTAATTAATCTTAATTGTAAGTTGTAATTGGTGGTTGCGAACACCAATTCATGACAAATTACTCCAATTATGCTTGGAAGAGCCAATTAGAATTTGTGTAGCATCAATCAACAATAACCTAAGGCATAACACTTGTTTAATTGATTCACTTAGAGATTTGATGAATGTAATTGACAAATTACAATCTATTTTAATTTGAATTCTCATCAATTTGAAAGAATTGATTGAGATAAACATTTAGTTGTTGAAAGACACCAAGTGATTGATTAAGTGATTTTTTATATATTTATAAAGAGCCCACATTGATGAACATAATTAAGTAATTTAGGGAGATCAATTTTATGTGGGGTCATATCCCTAGTATTTTCTCCTATTGATTTTAACTTTTTGCAATCTGGATTCAACAATTTAGTTTAGTTCTCTCTTTATCCATTAACTTAAGTGGTTCTTAAGGAATTAAATCATATTTGCTTTACGTAGTAGCTTGGACCAATACTAAGTCCTCATGGATACGATCGCGACACTTCATTGGGTAAACGTCTATTCATCCATCTTGCAAGGCAAGCTCCAGAGCAAGGTCTGAGCTTGCATTTAGCTTCGCTTCATGAGGTACTCATTGGTTTCCACAGTTAGCATAAAATTATCCACTTAGGATTTGAGGCTCGCGGTGTAAGCTCCAGAGTAAGGTTGGAGCTTGCTTTGAGATTCGCTTCGCGAGACTCCTAGGGGATCCAACACTTATTGATTTTCATCTTCTTTTTCCTTCTGTGGTCGCCTAACAAGCTCCAAAGCAAAGTGTGAGCTTGCTTTCAGCTAGGCTCCGAATTGGACACCATATTTGCTTATACTAAGTCACTTTTTGGGAGTTTTTACTTTCAAAATATACAGAGCACTTCCATTGGTTCAATGATGCAATAATGATGCATAGTTAAGTGTATTTAACTTATTTTCTCTATACAGGGCATAAATTCAGGTAAGATATGGTTATTAGATGTGTTAATACACCTAACATCACCACTCCATACTTAGATCTTTATTCATCTTTGAACAAACTCATATACACCCCACTACAAATTATGCATCTCGCTATCAAGTCTACTCAATCTTCGATGACCAAGACTTTTTACATAATAGATGACCTCTCATTTAGCCGTGCCTTATCATCTTTCAACACACTGACATGTCTTAACAAGACACTGCACGTCCGTGACCTCTACAACAGACTCCCATATAATACATGGCAAATAAAATCAAGCTATCAAGCAAAGATATCAATTAATTCACTGATTTATCATCATTCATGTGCCCTCTATTTGTATGACCCCTCCAGTTGTTATTGAATTTTCTGTGATGCGAATGTAAGAATAATATTTTTTATTTAGATGAGATATCATTTTCAAAATAACAAGTATAAATGGTGAACAAATAGTGAGTAAGATAAAATTAAAGTAAAGTGGGCCGGTCAACCGAGTTCTGCCATAGCGACCCATTGGTCTCTATAGTGAGAGAAGCGAACTAGAAATCCACTTTTAAGTTTATTATAGGGCCCAACTCCTATTTTAAGAAGGATTTCCTCCTAAAAAATCCCTAGGGTAAATTTTGAGGTATTCCACCCAAGAATAGAGAGGTGTAAGCCTCCAAAAATGAGGTTTCACTATCTTCCTCGCCAATCCTTCATTAAGAATTCTAGATTGAGAGAAAGGAACAAAGCCCCACCGATGCTATCACAACATCTTGGTGTTGAGGTAGGCTATGATTTACTTTGAGTTTATATTTTGATTAGTAAAACATACATGCGTATGAAATTGGCGGGAGAAGACAGGACTAGGACTTTATTCATGAGTAGTGGGTGGCATATCATCATCAATATATGTTCATAAGTCAGATAGGTTTGACGTAATTAAGAAGGATGGATTCATTATGTTGTAAATTGGCTATATAACTTGAGTAAATTATACCAAGGTTTGAAGAAGAGGTGAGATTGGTAAAACCTAATTTGCACGTGTTATTGTCAAGATCCGAGTCTACACCCTGAAAGTAACACGGTACCTATGGCCACAAGGGACTCAGAACTAACTTATGGCATGGCATAACACTAATACGATTTGATTTACAGATAGACTGAATAGAAGCAAACTAAATTTAAAAAAAAATTTACTTACTAGGTAATAAAATAAGCTGAATTAAGTCAAAGAAACAAATACTGAGCCTGACATCAAAACACAGAGCCTGAAAGTACTATTGTCTATCTGAAAGCCTCTACAAACTGATGAGTTGCTGGGACAAGTCCCCAGCTAACTCTAAAATTTTGGAACTAAAAATAAGAATAAATATGACTGAAATAAATATACCTCCCAGCCCTCAGACAATGAGGACTCACCACAACAACTGCTGATGGGCACTAAATCGAAGCTAACCAGGACTCTGCGCCTGAGTACCTGAACCTATATCATAATAGGATATAGTGCAAGAGAACGTATGTGGTCAGTACTTTGAATGTACTAAGCATATGTGATATGAAACTAACTAAATTGAATATGCTGATAATTTGAAATGCTGTACTGAATACAAACTGAATGCATAAATACAGTGATCCTATATGAGATGCATAAATACTGATATGGAATAATAATCTGAGGATGCATAAAGAAAATACAAGTAAAACTTGTTTAAGGGTTATGTACATGAAATGAAAACTGAGTCTATAACTGTACTGAACTGTGGGAGATCCTATTATCCGAGATAAACCACGTGAGCTAAATGTAAAGTCCGATGTATATGCCCCATCGAGAGACCTAATATACCTTGCTAGGGTATAAAGGCATGGCTGACGTGATCACTAAAACTGATGCCTACTCAGTCTAAAACCTACAGTGGCATATAGTTTTGGAATCTGGGTGCTGTGAACCTCGATCCAACTTAGTGCTAAGTACTACTCCCAACTGATGTTCTAAAACTGGTGTTCTAAGACTAATTCAAAAACTACTTTATCTGAAAGTGTTTTGAGAGTCTAAAGAACCTAACAATACTGGTTATGCTGTCAAAATATGGATACTGAAATTATGAGGGAATCATATGTTCATAACACGCCAAGTTTTTTTAAAGCAATGCTAAATCATAAAAACTGAACTTTTAAATCATGCTAAAATTAATGACATGAAAATACAATATGTGAATGAATGTAAAATTATGAATAACTTATAATAATAA